>KZ651954.1:271087-283856 GCA_001010745.2 Gerris buenoi | reverse complement strand
AAAGAATTCAATAAGCGCATACCGAAGATAGTAAAGAATAATAATATATGCACATCTTGATTTTTAAAAGTTAACAATAGATGTTTTTGTTTAAAAAAATATATAATTATAAATAATTCTTATGACCGAAGAAACCCTTTTAGTAACTTGCTGGCAAGTACTTGACGGGATTTTTTTGTTTTGTTTTCTTTGTTAGCTATACACCAATATCATGGATCTCTCAGGAAGTGAAAGCGATATTCTAACTGGGCATCTTACAATAGTTAAATAACCTGATATTAAGTGCATCTTATAATTTTGGTTGCATAGTACAGTAGAACCTCGCTTACACAATCCTCAATAAAATGACAACCTCAATTACAAGGGCAATTTTCAAATTCCCTTGAGATTGCCATAACACATAATGTTAAATTAACCTCTATTACGCGACTATTATTATCCAAACAACCTCAATAACACGTTTTTTTCTCCAATTCACAACATAACACAGAACCTCTAGAAAAAATAGTTTTGAGAAGTCTCTATAACGCGACTCTATACATGAGGTACCTTGAACAAGTCTAGACTTGAAAACCCCACCCATTAACCTCGATAACACGACTGATAGCCAAAATAACCTTGATAACAAGACCCTCAACAAAAAGAGCACCTCGATAACAAGACTATTTCCCTTATCCCATTGAGACTTTTCTTATCGAGGCTCTACTGTAGATATTTTAACTTAACTAACAGACATGAGGGTCCAACTATAATAAACTAAAACTAACATTATTACTAAGAAATGACATTACGTGCTAAGATGGAACCACCAATCTTTTCGATCCAAGTTGAAAAATGTGATATTTTCAAAGATGAACATGAGCGTCCAGAAGAGAAGTAGAATAAGGCCGTGACCCCTCGACGGTACAGATGGTAGCAGAAAATTCCTTTCGACGATTATTAACACTGCTGATAAGGGAAATACTATCACGGTTAAAACTGTATAGGTGATCTGAAAAAGAAAAAAAAAAAAATATGTAGATTTATTATACAACAGAAAAATGGGAAAACAAATCACTGTGACAATATAAAAGTTTTATAAAAATTAATTTAGGTTACCAGAGGTAGGCTCTATGGAATTATGTAAAATTAAAAAAGCTTTATAAAGTGCGTTGTTGACAGAGGTCAGCAACAGTCAGGCTATAGTCAGTAAAAGGCCATGTACACGAGCAACATTGCCCAAAATCCAAATATATTGGCAGCAATATGTTTGCATGGCCAAGCAATATATGTGTAAAGCAACATTTTTGCTAATGATTTGCCAGTTTTATACTATGTATTAAAAAAATATTGCCAGGCCATAAGAACATATTGACAGCAATGATAGAATTTTAAGCAATGTAGTCTGGGAATCATTTCCATAAAATATGGCTCATTTACTAGCCCCTTAAAAGATAGAACTGTAATAATTGGCTATAGAATTATAAAATAACAAAAAAAAAAACAATAGTACATTACGCGTCGAATGTGGAAAGTAGCATTTTGCATGCGAGTGTGGAGTTTGCACCCTGAGAGACAGCGAGGGTAGTAAAACCACACGAGCAATGCAAAATGCCGTTTTCGCACAAGTTGCGTAACGTACTTTATCTTCAATTTCTTTTTAGATAAAGATAGCATTAATTCATAAGTTGTATTTTGTGCCGAATTAATTATTTCGGGAGGCGTATTTATTCTCCTCATTTTCGTCATGATCACTTAAATCACGCATTGTTTTTCACTAAAATCTCAATATAAACAGTTACTTTAATTAAACAAAAAGCAATTAGTTTTGTTAAATGTAACCCTAGGGCGGTAAAGAAGAGAAATTCTTCAGATTTATGAGACACACATGCACAGTGAATACAAGTACGTAAAGAATCACTTTCTAAGCATTTAAACAGAGATACAATGTTTATATTTCATATCAATCGTAGATAAAACTA
Organism: Gerris buenoi; assembly: GCA_001010745.2. NCBI lineage: Eukaryota > Metazoa > Arthropoda > Insecta > Hemiptera > Gerridae > Gerris > Gerris buenoi. The sequence continues at coordinate 281,895 of KZ651954.1, read as the reverse complement.
ATAATTAATGTAACAAATTCAATATAGAACATACCATGTAGCCGTAGACAACATTGTTCTCATTTAGAAGAAAAACTTGAAGTAAAAACCTTAGTATAGCCATTATACTAAGCATTGCAGTGAGGAATAGCTGCAAAATGTAGAGGTATGATCTGGAAAAATAAAATAATAGTTTATACGATTTTAATTTTTAGGCATTATTTTATAAAGCTGAAGACATGGACCAAGTAAATCCTTTGAGGAAACACAGGCATTACCCAGTTTAATACAAGACAGGGCGAGATCCTATTTTGCTAATAGCATAGCAGTAATTAATTAGCATTAATCTAAAAAAAAAAAAATAATAAATAAAAAAGTAATTAATTAGAATTAAGATTTGTACCTAATACCCTTGGCTTCGCCTCGGGATTTAGTTGTCTTAATTCTTGATTCCTTCAGCTTTGCCTCAGGAATCAACTCAGTGACGCGGGAAATAATGCTTTACATTATTCCCTAGGTGCATAAATAACTATTACACTCAGATAATTATAAAATCGAAAGTGCCATCTTAATTAAATATATTGCTAAAGTCTCAATATTTCTATGGCTCTAAGGTTTTAATGCAGCTCTGATTGGTTATGTTTGTCCATATACTAAAGTTACAGTGTACAACTTACTTGGGTAAGGTAGGGAAATTGACTCTGGACCCCCATTTCCAGTACATCCATAGTTGTACGACGCCACACGAAACCAGGAATACAGCCAGTGTGGCGGACGTGACTGTGTCCGAGAGACATTCTGACAAACCATTCTTCACCCATACATCCGTTATAACAACTCCCGGTGGACAATACCTCATATTGTCTGAAACAAAATACACATCCGTTAGAAACAACATAAAATTATCACCCAATAATGTTAATAAAAGACGACATAATAAAGGGTGGTGCAGCTCGGATGACTACGTTTTAAATGGTCGCCATGTGCTTAATACTAGAGGTAGGAAATTGATATAGAGAACATTTTCAAGCAAAATGTGGAAGTTTACTGGACTAATGACAAATTTTTAAGAGTGGAAGATAATATACGATAAATTACGTCCTTGTCGATTTCCACATTCAGATTATTCCACATTATTCACACGACTGTGAAAAATGTGACACACGCGATCCATGAACACTTGTGTGTGCAGTGGCTCCTTCTTGTCGGGACGATATGTGGACAGTATCCTTTTTGTTATCCTTTGAATAGGGGATGAAAAATCGGATTCCTCGACAAGATGTAAGAGAATTTGATGCTCAACTTCGCCCAGCACCTCTAAAAATGTGTAAAACGCCAAGGCGTTATATATTGGATATTATCTTCCACACTTAAAAATTTGACTTATGTCGAGTAAACTTCCACATTTTTGCTTGAAAATTTGCTTTACCTCAGTCTTCTATATATTAAGTACATGGTGACCATTTAAAATGTGGTCATCCACGCTACACCACCCTGTATATTCCAATATCTTTAAAAATTAATAAATAGCCAGTGTTCATTTTGTTTTAGTGAGGATAAAATACAATGTTAAACCAAAAAACAAAATTTGTACCTCTGCAGATATCTGTAAGCACACTTCTTTTTGTTTACACTAAGTCACTGTAAACTACAGTCTATAAGATTAGAGTTGGCACAATCGAAGGCGGGAAACAGAAACAACAAACGTGGAGGTAGTTTTGGGGTTATAAAAAGGGAAAATCAGTGTTGCCATGTTATATTTTTTTGTGGAACAAGTAGAGCATTTTTTTTCTGAAGTTGCATTCAACATGGGGGACCAATAAAATCGTTTTCCTCAAAATTTTCCCGCCTTTTGATTGTGCCAACTCTAATCTTATAGACTGTAAAGTCTTCACAGAAACCTTCACACAGCACACAGAAATCTTTTACTTTATTTAACACGCAATGGTTATTTCATTTATCTTAATCGTAAAGTTTTATTACCAATTAAAATTGTCAAATTAAACTTAAAGCAAAGGGTATTTGAGTTTCAAAGCAAAGGATTAATTGATACCCCATATAGCAAAAGTTTGTACAAATTCAAGTATATAATTATATTCAACCGTCTATCACAAGTTCATTCTGCTCTGCTAAATATATGTTTACACTTACAAATTATAATTATTTTAAACAATAACTAATAATAGTAATGCACAAAACTGATACGTTTGTTTATCTGTTCTGAAGATATTCGCTTGTGATTACAACAGTTAACTTTTTAAAGAGTTCAATTTACACTCCAGTTCATTCAATATCAATGCATTGACAGTTTTAATCTCATCAGTTATAAATAATCTTTGATTCTTTAGATAGATCTTCTTCATTGATATCTTTGATTCTTTAGATTGATCTCCTTCATTGAGCTGAGCGAAGCGAAGCTCTTATACTACACTTTGCGTTTTTTATGATGCATACTCCTCCTGAACGGCTGAACCAATCTTCACAAAATTTAAAACGGTCATAGTGACTAACCATAGGAAGGTATAAATCTGAAATGGTCCAAATTGGTACACAGGGGTACGAGGTACGGGGTACATAAGTTTTCTCCTGAATGGCTGAACCGATCCGCACGAAATTCGGCACGGTTAATGTGACCAACCACAGGAAGGTATAAATCTGAATTGGTCCAAATTGGTACACGGGGGTACGGGGTACAACATTTAAAATAGTTTATGCCCTTCAAGGTGCATGGCATGTCATTGGAAAGCGCTTTAAGAATACAGTTATTGTTGTTATGTCATATTTTAATTTATGAGGGGTTATTGGTAAAATAGAAAAAAATAAAATAAATTAATTAATATATGATTAAAATGCACGCTCAGCTCAATATTGCAAGCATTGCACACCTAGTTGATATCTTTGATTCTTTAGATTGATCTCCTTCATTGATATCTTTTTTTAAAGCACTTACATTTTTCTTTCAAGAATTACATCATCTTTCATCATTCAAGCCAAGAACAACCTATCAATACATATCTCCTGCAAAATAAACTGATGATAATCAGGGAAGGCTCCAGGGGAGTCCCTGGAGTGCCACCACACAGGGCAGCCAAATTCAGGGGTGAATATACTGGGTAAAAAACAAAAATTATAACGTACTATTTAGATCGCAATAAAAAGGTCCGGTTGTAGCACAACTGACACCAAGAGTGTAGGGGGGAGGGGTAAGCAGCATGAAAAAATCGAAGAGACAAATCACTTAACTTAGGGCAAGGGCAAGCCCTGATAATAGTTTGTTTATAATGAAATATTATCAGGTAAAAATGTATCACTTTAAAAAAGAAGTGAGATAACCCTTTGTCTATATAGAACATATTATAAAATAGATTGTTGGCCTTAAGCCTCAAGTACACAGGGTGAGTTTACAAGCTATAAGCCGGCGAGTAAGAAGCCGGCCAGTCGGCGAGTGCGCTAGTTGTCGTGCCACACGAAACTTTCCACTCGCTCTGTTGCCAAGTAGGTAGCGAGTAGAAACCACGTGGTGCTGAGACATTTTCCTGTTTGCGTTGTAAAAAGCTGGCGAGTGGCTTGTAAAGTCGCCGGCGGGTTAACTTTTTCCAGAGCTTTTTTAGTAGCAGCTAGTGGAGCGAGTGCATCGAGTACACTGGGCTAGTTTACGAGCCGTATAAAAGCCGGCTTGTAGCTTGTAAACTCGCCCGTGTACTTGAGGCTTTATTGATGGAGCAAACATTTCAATTTACCTAAAATTTATTACCTAAAACCTAAAAAAATATTATTACAAAAGCAGTAATGCAAACCTTTTATTATTAGTACTTTTGGCAGAACTTTAGAATACCCAGCACTTTTTTACTTTAGCATCCCCATTGGTTCTAAATAAATGTCTCAGGGGTTTGGGAGTTCATCTCCCCAAGATATTGGGACTCCTGGGGCAGTTTTCTTTTAAGATTGAGTCTTATCCTTATCATGTGTAAGGCTAAATCTTATACAGAAAACTGAAGGTCAATTAGATCTACAGTTTTCTTAGTATGTATTTAATATTCGTTTGTCTAAATAGTTAATTTGTCAAAAGGGATATTATCACATTTATATACGGAAATGCGACATTCCTTCGTCTCAAGTTACATTGGACTAAATATCCCTTTGTCTTAATAGTAATTTAGCCTGAGAAATATATACTACTCTAAATGTTCCTTTGTGCAAATAACTATTAAGATATAGGGCGGTGCTAAAGTAAAAAAGTATCGAATACCCTATACAGTAGAGTCTCACTAATCAGGGTTTGACGGGACCGGACCCAGTCCGGATTACCAAAAGTCCGGATTAAACAGAATCAGTTTGAAATGTCTGTAAAACAAGCTTTAGTAGGGTAAAACTATTAAAATCGAGGTTTTTATCGAAAAAATTACTTCTATTAGTCTCTAAAACATGCTTGTACTGTACAACATAGGTATAACACTATTTAAGTTAATGGCTTTTCTGTCACCTGTCCGTATATCAAATCAAAATAAATCAAAGGACTAGCGGGGTCCAGATAAGCGAGACTCTACTGTAGTTATAGGGTCCATTAGGGAGAGGTAGCGTAGCCGTGGTGGTTAAACCACCTCTGCTCGGCCATCACTGAATCATTGAGTGGAACGAGATGGGGTTCGATTCCTCGGCGTGACACTCTGATTTATATGGCTCACTATTGATCACATCATACTCGCTTCGGCGGTACAATGTACATATGTATGATGTGTGAAGTGGCTGCAACTCTCTACCACGGGGCGTAGAAAGGGCCTAAGTGATGGTGTAATTGCAAGGTTCGAACATGTGGTTCGTCCTACCCGTTCTAGTAGGAAGTACTTGACTACTACTACTATAGGGTCCATAGGGGCCCCCTTCTAATAAGTGTCACCTCTCAAGCAATTCTTTTGTCAAAAAGTTATTTAGAAAAAGGAATATTATCCCTCCAGTGTATATAAGTGATAATATCCCTTAGTATACTAATAGATATCAGCAGGGCCCCTGTGTCCCTAAAGTGCTACTGTACTTTGTATACACAGTAATTTTATTATTTTACAGCTATAACTTTGTTAAATGTAAAAAACCATAACAGCAAATATTTAATTATTAACTTACTCATGTCTTGTATAAATAACTTCTTAAAGATTAGTAAGTATTAGTAGTCTTAAGAGTTTATGTTGTGTTTATTCTTAAGTTCATCACTAAGTTATGATTAAAAACCACCAGCATTAACCACTTAACTTATATTCTTTATTCAATGAAAAGAATAAACGTATACATTCAAATTGCGACTATTTATAGTTTAAAGCACAATTTATCTCATCAGAATGAATACTAAATAGGCATAATATAGGGAATGTGTAAACACAAGTGAACGAGTGGATTGCGCAGATAAGATAATGGTAATAAGACAGTACAAATAAATCTTTTAAGGTCTTAAAATACCTTCCACAAGTATTTGGGAAGATAAAAGATTACAAGTTTGAGAACATGCATAAATTAATAAATCGTTCGTAAAACAATGCATCTTATCCTTATCGGATAAAAGTTCTTTAGACGTAAACATAATTCATAAATCAGATATCGTACACCTTAAGTTTTGTGTTTGAGTAAATACTTATAGATATTCGCAACAGATATTTATTAATAATTGATGCTAAATTATATATTTTGAATAAATATTATTTATTTTAATAAAATATCGTAGATAATTATTCAAAAAAATATATCCAAACCTCAAATGAGTTGCAGGAATTGTGCAAGAGAGTCGTCCCTTCTTAAATTTGACTCGCTAAAATCTCTTAATACGCTATAGAGATAGAGATTTAATTAGAGGTAAAAACAGACGTAGGAACATGATTAAAAAAATTAATAAATAATTAAATTAAACCGGTAAAACTACGATGATCACCAAAAAAAAATCTCAAGCAAAGAGGTTGCAAACTGGTTTATAACCTTAATTTTGATAAGAGGGTTTTAAAAAAGTAATTGCTGTTATCACATGTCAACAAAACCCGCTATAATCAAATTTGTTGTTAAAAGTTTCTTATATTTTTATTCTTTAGTTTTATTATTTTGAAATGTAGCGAAAGTTGAATGCTTAATACAAATTATTATCACACATGGAAGTTTAAACTTGGTATTTTTAAAATCTTGGACAGTGCCTGGTACTACCTGTTACAGTTAAAGGACTTATTTTATCAGTTAAAAAATGGAATCCAAATAGCGTTTATTTCTTTAGAAATTTCGGCTTAGTGGAATTCTTTTTGGATGTCGTCTGCGATGGCTTGATGGAAGAAATCGTTTGAATTATTAAAAAAAAAAGGTTTGTTACATCTTTTAGTTAATGAATTCCGCTTTAAATTACACCGTGGCACCTAGACGCAAAAAAACCTGTCAAAATTCACCTCGAGTCAATTAGATGTGTAGTTAGAAATTCCATTTGATTAATTTTTCATGATGTTTAGACCCTCTTTAAAACTGAGTCGCCGACTTAAGTGTCCAGAATGTTGCAAATTGTTCTTACTCCAGTATCGACCTACAACTTCCTTCGTCGAACTAACAGATGAAACTAAACTAAAAATAGAATCTAAATGGAAATCCAATGTGTGCAAAGGTACGTTCGATCCAAACAATACTTCGTCCAAAAAAAGATACGTTTTATCGATGTTTCCTTATCCTTCAGGGAATTTGCATTTAGGTCATATGAGAGTGTACACTATTGGCGATACGATGGCTAGATTTTATCGTTTAAAAGGATACAATGTATTTCAACCTATCGGATACGACGCATTCGGTCTACCTGCGGAGAACGCAGCTATAGAACGAAACATCCCGGCTAAAACATGGACGCATTCGAATATCGAAACTATGAGTGAACAATTTAAAAAAATCGGTTACAGTTTCGACTGGGACTATGAAGTGAGTACGTGCGATCCGTCTTATTATAAATTCACTCAGTATATTTTTCTTTTAATGTATGAAGCGGGTTTAGTTTATCGCGACGAAGCGCTTGTCAATTGGGATCCGGTAGATAAAACAGTTTTGGCTAATGAGCAAGTGGACGAAGAAGGTAGATCGTGGCGTTCTGGAGCTTTAGTCGAGAAAAAGCTTTTAAATCAGTGGTTCGTCCAAACTACTAGATTCGCTTACGATTTGAGTAAAGCCTTGGATAGTTCTGAATTCGAAGACTGGAGAGATATAGTGTCTTTGCAAAAGCACTGGTTAGGCGATTGTAACGGCGCTTCATTCAAATTCCCAGTGATTCAAAACGGTGAAGTAGTTTCTCACGTCAATGTTTGGACCAGGTATCCCGAATTCATTAAAGGCTGTACATTTCTAGCAGTTTCTCCCGACAGTTTGATCAATCGAAGATTCGGAAACGGAGAAAGTAAACTCGATGTAGAAATTTCAAATCCTTTTAACCGACCGAGGTTACCCGTTATCGTCACCGAGGATTTTGAGTTTGAGGAAGGAACCGATATGAAATTGATCAATCCAAGGATCGACGAAGTCGATGTAAAGTTCGCTAAAAATTTCAAACTCGAGTGGCGACCCGCACAGGAATTCGAAGAAGACATCGTCGAGAGACAAAGAATATGTGAATTAGCTAGAATTGCCGGGATAGGAGGGAATCGTGTGAGTTCCAAACTTAAAGATTGGCCGATATCAAGACAAAGGAGGTGGGGGACTCCTATCCCTCTCATCCATTGTGAAAACTGCGGCATCGTTCCAGTACCTAAAGAAGAACTTCCGGTGACTTTGCCGGAAGGAGATATTAAAACTTGGGCCAAAACTAAATGCCCTAAATGCCTAGGTAATGCATATAGAGAAAGAGATACCATGGACACGTTTGTCGATTCTTCATGGTATTTCTTGAGATATCTAGATCCTAAGAACAGTGTTCTACCTTATAATCAAGAGATAGCAGATCGTATGATGCCGGTGGATCTCTATATCGGTGGAAAAGAGCACGCTACGCTACATTTGTACTACGCTCGTTTCTTCTCTCACTTTTTACATTCAATAGGTCTTTTGAAGGTGGCTGAACCTTTTAAGAGACTGCTTGTACAAGGAATGGTGATGGGTAAAACTTACAGAGTGAAAGGCAGTGGTAAATACATAACAGAAGCGGATGTGACGGTAAGTAATGGAAACGCTGTGGAATCTACCAGCGGGTCACCGGTCGAACAAACTTGGGAAAAAATGTCAAAATCCAAACATAACGGAATAGAACCGAATGAAATATTGGAAAAATATGGAATCGATACTACCAGACTCTTTATGCTTTCTGAAGTCGCACCGACGTCTAATAAATATTGGAAATCTGAAAATTTCCCCGGAATTTTGAATTGGCAGAAAAGAATTTGGGCTCTTATGCAAGATTTCACTTCGTCTAGAGTCTCTATTAAAGGCTCGATCGAAAAGAAGGACCAAAAAATCGAAGAAAATCTGTGGGATTCGAGGAACTTCTATACGAAAGGTGTTTCTTTCAATTACAGAACCTCGTTTCAGTTAAGTGTCGCTATATCGAAGCTTCAGGGTTTTACAAATAGTTTGAAGAAATGTCCTAAAGAATACATGGCTTACAGTCCGGAGTTTGAGAAGTGTTTAGCGTCCTTCATCATCATGTTGGGACCGATGGTTCCTCATTTTGCCTCCGAATTATGGGACAATTTTCAGCACCTTCCACGAAGAATCAATCTCAACTGTCGTGATATTCTATGGAACAAACCGCTATTTGAACAGAGTTGGCCGAAATTGGATAACGACTACAAATTGAAACTTTTGTTTTCAGTTAATAATGCCGTCAAAGATCAGATCTCGCTGCCTTATTATGTTTTTAAAGATTTGGACCACGACGGAGCTGCCGATATGGCCTTTAACAATATAAAAGTTAAGAAGTTCATCGGTCCTTGTGATGTTTTGAATACGAAATTTACAATATTACCTGATTACGAAGCGTATCTAAACATCGAAATAAACCACTTGCAGAAGCGCACAGAGAAAAAATCTCAAGAAATAACTTCCTAGTCATTGTTAAAAAAGGAAAACAATTTTTTTTAACATTTTAATGAAAAATAAAAGTTTTTTGTGATCAGTTCTATTTTTTTTTTAACTTAAACCAAGCATCTGGTTGCTTGGTCCTAGTAAATCATTAAATATTTAACTTAAAAAAACTTTTTTTTCAGACCTCAAACTATACAGGGGGCTACACACCTTCAGTTTATCTGTGCAGTTATCTGTGGTAAATAATAACTGAGTGAAAATCCGTACGTTTATCTGAACTGAAGGTATGTAGGATACCGTCAGATTTATCTTCAGTTTTGTCTTCACTTGGTTCTAAGTGTTTTCTTATAAAATTCACAAAATCTTTGCAAAAGAGGGTTCGGATGTGCAGACTTTTTATCTGCTTGAAAACCTGTCCAAACTGCGCAGTTCTTATTACTCAGACATGACGTCACACGAGATAAACTGCGCAGATAATCGGAAGGTGTGTAGCCCCTTTAATATAGCATTATCTTCTTTATTATTTGGTGTTACTTCTTCTGAAAGTTTTATTTCCAGTTTTGGTTTAAAACAGGTGAAGTAAATTGCTTCATAACATAATGTTGCTCACTATTTGTTAATACATAATTATTAACATTTCTCTAAATCTTAAAAGTATATTAACAGTGGATAGGAGTCAGAGAATTGTTTGCTTATATTTCTCAAACCATTAAATTTAGTGAAACACAATAAGGACTTCAAGTGCTTGTCTCTTGTGATATAGCTGAGATTGTAAACCTGTACATTACCGAAGTAAACCAGAAATCATATTTTTAGATTGTGTTTTTATGGTTTTTTAGGCTCATAATTTAATAAAGAAAAAAAAATCTTATGAAATATCATATTGTTTATTTTTTGAATGCCAATATTTACTAATCACCATTGTAGTTTGTTCTTATAAGCATGTAAATATTTGAAATAAAGCATCATCTCAGTCTAAAGTGTGGCAAAGGAGAGGAGACTGCTCACCACTTTATTGGTGTGGGCGAAGGATATGGCAGGCAGCGCTTTCATGTGTGAGGCGCGGGGAAATCAGCGAAGAGGAGCTTGTTACACTAAAGTGGCAAGATATCCTCTCCTTTGTGACCCAAACTAGGAGATTTGAGGGTAAGACTGAGGTAGCTAGATGGTTGTGAGTTCAGGGGTTGGCAAAAGAACCAAAATGCAGTCTAGTTGCCAGGCTTGGCCTCCCCGCCCCCTTACTACTACTACTACTACTACTACTTCTAGGCTCATAATTTAATAAAGAAAATAAAATCTATGAAAGATCTTATTGTTTACTTTGTGAATGCCAATGTTTACAAATTACCATTGTTGTTGTTCAGCATATGAGTATTTTTTTAAAAAAAAGTTTTTGGTAGTATTCATAAATTAAATTAAATTATAATTATTATTAATAATGGGAAATAGACAGATAAAAATAGGCTCCAGCACCGGGACTCGAACCACAGGCCTCTATATTTCCGTTACAAGTGCTCTGACCAACTAAGCTATACTGGAGAACAATAACAATTTTCCACTGTCTATAACAATATCTATTCCCGAATTATCCAGTCTCCAGTTCCCTAATTGGACCCGGTAACCATACTCCTCTCTTTAAGTTCCTCGAGGAGAGCTTCAGCTTTCGTTAGCTCTTGACCGCGAGTCTCCAGTTTTTCAATAATATTTGGAAAGACCCCGAAATTAGCTTTAATAAATGCCAATCTATTGACTGACTTGGCTGTTGTTAAGGGCACTCTTTGCTTTTGGGATAGCCAAATTTGCCGATTCTTCGA
>KZ651954.1:190747-223606 GCA_001010745.2 Gerris buenoi | reverse complement strand
GCTTCATGTAAGTACGTGGGGGGGGGTGGGGCTACAAAAGGATTTGCCCAGAGTGCAGCTTACCCTAAATCGGGGTCTGATGGTAGTTATCATAATTAGCCCATTGTTGGTCCCATATAAGTTTTAACCTAACGAGGTCATTTGTTTCTCGTTCAAAAACATATATTTATAAACTTACACCTTTAAATGTACCTAACTCATCTGCATGATTGAGAAATTTGGATAGTTTGTCAAAAGTAGCTCGCAGATAGTCCCAGATTGATTTGAAACGTCTGGGTACATTACATTAGTCTAAATTTATACTTTTATTCGTGAAAAAAAAATAAAATATAATAAAAAATAAAAAAATTGTGACAGATTTCAAAAACAAGGCTGAATTTAAAACATTAGACAATGATGGGTTGTAAATGCATTACATCAAAAATTAGAAGAAAGTCCAGTCATGCACCATGACTTAATGAGCGAATTTTCAAAGAAATCTGCGTATTATTGGCTTATGCTTATGATAATATAGGAATATTTTGGTTTAGAATTTGGATGGGTGAAAAAGAAACAAGTAAGGCACGCTTCATGTAAGTACGTGAGGCGATAATCGCCGGTTTCTGTACGATTAAGTTTAAATATTAAGTGTAATAGTTTCATATTCTTTTTCTACACTTCAAGACCTTTAAATTGATGTTATACATGCCATAGTAACTGGAAAATAGTATAGTTAATAAAGACTTTTTTTAGTCGCCCGCCATATTGGCAGGGCCGCCATCTTGGAAATATTAAGAGTAAAAACTAAAATTTATCCAGTTGTCTAAAATGCTGAGATGTGCCTTTGTGCCAAATTTCATGTTTCTAGCTATAGTAGTTAAAACAAGCCAACGGACAGACAGACAGACAGACAGAGCCGTTATATAAGGTTTCTTTTTGTACTTTGTACAGAAACCTTAAATTGGCACACACGGGTACGGGGTACAAAAGTCAAAATAGTATTTAGCCTTCAAGATGCACATCGTTGGAAAGCTCTTTAAAAGTACAGTAATTGTTGCTGTGTACACTGTACACTTTTATCATATTTTCATATAAGAGGAGGGTAAAATGGAAAAAACACGTTTTTATGCTATTTTGACCCTAAATTGTCAACATTTACCCCTAATGAACTCAAAAAATTCTGGCCTACGAACTCATCCTTTCTTTTGATATTATTAACATATTAAAATTTGTTTGAAATTTTTAAGTGCATTTTAAGAGGAGATATCGTCTGAAGTTACGCATATATACATATACAGTAGTCGCCGCTTAATGTGATCACTTTGGGACCAAGGCCTAGTGATCACATTAACCGACTGATAATAATAAGCAAAATCTCATTGGTTAAGCTTTCACTGTGTTTTTATTGGATCAAAATATAAATATAAATAGATAACACTGGAAAATTCTGATATTCCCGCTAATAGCCATTGCCGCTGAAGCGGATGGGGGAAAAAAATAAAAACAGGAAAAAACTGTTTATTACGTACACATAAAACACATGCTTTAATACAAATGCTCTAATGTTTACACATTAGAAAATAAACAAATAATTGAAATGACTTTAAACATATTTTACACTTCTTTCCTTTCATTCTTTTCTCAGAAACCATTCTTTTAGGGTGCGCTCAACATCTTCTGAGTCCTCTATGTTTTCTTTTATTTACGAATATGGTTCTCATTTTTAAAGAGTCAATCTCGATATCCTTCTGTTGTTTTAGAAGTTTATTCAACAATAACTGAGAAAGTTTCCAATTTTATTGCGGCCTTCCGCTGGCTCATCTTGGTCAAAAACGATCGTAAGATGTCTATCTTCTCCTACGAGATGAGATCACGACGTTTTGAACCACTTATTCTTTGTTCAACAATTTTTATAACAAAACTAATCCACTTCGAACTAGTATAAATGTAATGTTAATTTGGCTAAAGAGTTCTCAGAAACGATTGAAAGACAAAAACAACTGATATCTGTAAAAGTAAAATGTCGTAGAAATAGGTGGAGAAATGTATGTTTAGATGTTTTTTTATGTCTCTGTAGCAATATAGAGGAAGGGAAAGGTGGCATGAGGTATACTTTCTGAGAATCCTGGGTGTTTAGACAAAATGCTTCTCGGTTTGCCGCAGCTGTAGTCCTTTCCCCGAAAATTATATTAAAAAAAATTCAACGATTTCGACTTGACTTTGATCACAATAAACGAAATACTGATAACAATTAACGGTTATTTTCTAATGTATTGGTATTGGGTGGGGCCGTTCCCAGCCATTTTGATCACACTAAGCGGTTGATAACATTAACCGTGATCACATTAAGCAGTGACTACTGTATACATAAAAAAGTTTTAAATTTTAGGAATCGATTCAGAATGTTCTAAACTAAAATACGGATATCATATCCATGGTCCATGGAAAAATTTTCAAAAAATTCGCATTACATCTCGGCATTTGTATCAACTGTACACTTTTTGGAGTTGTCCCACTTAATATTTCCAAGATGGCGGCCAATATGGCGGGTGACTAAAAAAAAAAATCTATAGTCACCCTGACATGTTATACATCAAATTAAAGGTCTTGAAGTGTAGAAAAAGAATATGCAATTATTAAAATTGCACACTTAATAATTTTAACTTAATCGTACAGAAACCGGCGATTATTGCCTCACCTACACTCACGTGAACGCGCCTTACTTGTTTTAAATTGTCCCTTTGTCCAAAAGTCAAAAAAGGAATATTATCTCTCCAGGACCATAGAAGTGACAATATCTCTTTTAGTTTAAATCAAATTATAATTACTTTCTACAAGAGGAGGCAGACAGAGAAAAATAAACTTCAGTGCCGGGATTCGAACCACGGACCTCTCTATATTTCCAGTACCAGTACAGATGCTCTAGCCAACTATAGCTGCACCGAAGAATTGGTCCATGTGGTTCGAATCCCGGCGCTGAAGACTATTTTTCTATGTCTGTCTCTACTTGTAAATAGAAATTATTAAAAAAAAAAAAAAAAAACTTATAAACATTGAATCTCTTTCAGTGTAATTAACCTTTAATAGACAGCGAGGGATATTTTCAATTTTCTTCTAAGTACCTACATAGGACCATAGGAGAGAATGTTCCTTCGTCTAAAAGTTTGTTAAAATAGGTAAAAAGGGACAATTAAAGGAAAAAAAGTTTAAAATAGTACAAAAAAAAAGGTTGGGTCGGATACGGCATTTTTATTACCTTTTTTTTAAGATTGTCAATAACTGACAATAGCCACCAGTTTGTTTATTAAGTGGTCGATTCATATTAAAAAAAATATGTGTGAGGCTCACGTATTAGAAGTGAAACTAAAGTTCTAGAATGCATTGCTCTCTTTAACTTTTTTGACGAATTTATGATTTCAGTATTAAGAAATGGTTATGGGAAATTTAATTGAAAAAAAATATTACAACGCTAAGGCAACCACACTTATTCCAATAAAAATACATGTTTGTTTTGATTTGCTGGTCTTTATATAGATATAATACAATTAATCGGTAAAAATGTTACACTTGGACGAGTCTCGAATCGCAAAATTCGTTACACGATGTCACTATATGAAAAAATTCACTCTACCGCCGCCAAAGAAGTTTCACTTCAAAAAATACATTTACTAATAAATGAATAAAAAATATGTGTGAGGCTCTCACGCATTAGAAGTGAAACTTAAGTTTTTGAATGCATTGCTCTCTTTCATTTTTTTGACGAATTTATTACATATTTCAGGATTAAGAAATGATTATGGGAAATATAATTGAAAAAAAAAAAATAATAAAAAAAATTACACATTTATTTCAAAAAATATGTGTGTCTTTTGATTTGCTGGTCTTTAAATAGATATAATATAATTAATCTGTAAAAATGTTACACTTGGACGAGTCTCGAATCGCAAACTTCGTTTCACGATGTCTGTATATAAAAAAATTCACTCTACCACCGCTAAAGAAGTTTCACTTCAAAAACAATAAAATAAATAAACTTTTTTAAAAATATTTGCACTGTGAAGTACAAAAATAAAATTATTGGTGTTAAAGGACTCGAATTTTACGTATTAGTTATTTACTACATTTGCTAATAAATGAATAAACAAATAAATAAACTTTTTTAAAAATAGTAGTACTTTAAATAATCCAAATTACAATTATCAATAACTACGGGAGACATACAGAGAAAAATACACCCCCGCACCGGGAATCGAACCACGGGACCTCTGTTTACCGTACAGGTGCTCTTACCATCTGAGCTATACGGGAGATGGATTCTTCTCTGTCGTAACTGATACATATTCCCGAATCCAAGCTTTAAATCTTATCCTACAAATCTAGAGAGCCAAATATTCACGGCAACAGAACTAGACCGAGAATTAACGCTTATAATTGTAAAGTACTCAATTAGTACCTGTACCTAGNGGTAAGAGCACCTGTACGGTAAACACACCTGTAACGGATTAATTCCCGGTGCGGGGGTGTATTTTTCTCTGTATGTCTCCCGTAGTTATTGATAATTGTAATTTGGATTATTTAAAGTTTAATCTTTCCGTAGTAATAAAACTACCAAAAATTTAAAAATTAAAATAGTATTACTGTGAAGTAAAAAAATGAAATTATAAGGGTTAAAGGACTCGAATTTTACGTATTAGTTATTTACTACATTTGCTAATAAATGAAAAAACAATTTAATAAATAAACTTTTTTAAACTTAGTATTACTGTGAAGTAAAAAAATGAAATTATAGATGTTAAAATACTCGAATTTTACGTATTAAGTTTATTAAAGGAGTACCGGTCTCCCCCTCTACGTACAACCCCCATCCCGGTCACTGGCTTTTCCAAGTACCGGTTCAAAAGGAAGCTACTTCCGATCGGAAACTACTTCCACGCCTTGACTACACCCCTTATAACAACGATGCACTTTCGTTTTAAAAATATTAAAAATAAAATCATGACGAACAATCAATTTGACGAATTATTTAAAAGTTTTAAAATTTTTTAAAAATAATTGAACGGATCGATGTTGGCATGTGGGGTAGGTAATTTGTGTACGCATGCTGTAACCGCTATAACCTACATAACCTCCCTTCCCTGTCAGTTTGCACTTCTTGTGCATAACTGAATTTTATATTTATTTTTATTTATTATTCTAATGGAAGATTCCTCCTCGAGTTATTCTTCTGAGTCGGAAGATGCAGAGGCTATAGTTTTCTCTTATTTAAAAAACCGTTGCTACATTTACCAGAAGGTAAGAGGCTTATTTTTCTCGCTTGGCGTAACTACAACAGAGTCCGTTTTTTTTCCGTTATCTGATTATTATTCGGTGTTTTTATTAGTGTCGTGATTGTTTTTATATCGTGTTTCTGTCCGACGACGAGATATCGTGTCGGTTAAACTGCAGTAAAGTGAATTAAAATGTGATATCGACGAGTGCTAAACTGTGATCATCTGACACGACTCATTTGTTGATTTCAGGAGGATAATATTCTTCCAGCTACTACACTCGACCGCAGGGAAGCCGAGGTCCAAGCTATAGTTAACTCAGACACGTCTGGCAATTCTCTCATATCCTTATCTTCTTGTTCGCCCGATATAAACTTAGCAGAGCAGCAAATTAATGCGTATGTTTACCTTCTATTATCACTCTTTATCACCTACAAATGTGTCCGAATCGACAATCTTACTCATTACTCATAAATCATTAAATTTACAATTGATTTATTCAAACTAAGCAAAGATTCTGTGCTTTGTTTTGCAGATTTAAAATTTGGCTGACTGAAATGAAAGATGAAATTTGCCAGAAAGAAGTCTATCAAATCATAATGCCGATGCTTTGTCACGTCTATTTGGACTGCCTTAGGACGAATTTAGCCGCTTGTATGAAATTTCTCAAGAGGCATGCAAGGGAGCCTCTACTCACCAAGTCTTGGAGGCCGTTGGTCCAAGACCTACTAACACTTCAGTCTCTTTCAGATATTGAAAAAATGCCCGTTATCAAAACGTTTAGGTACGATAAGTATACGTTTGCATGTAACATTTCAGGTACAACCTTCTAAATTCAAAGAGTGACTTTGTTTAGCTTTGAAACTTTAGTTTGCTTGAACCTTGCTTCAAAGAGTGAAACAGGAATTGAGGTCTCAGTTCTGAAAGCATTGGATCCTAAAGGTTTGCGTTATAATTTTATTAGTGGCTAATTATAAAGTACTATTTAGTTATAGAAAGAGTTGAACTAGCGTATACGGAGCATCATGTATAGAAATGAAAAAAAAAACTGGCACATATAATTAAAGTCTTTTCTATATATTGTCAAAAAATGCACCAATTATGAATCCTTCTTCATTTCATAAGTTTTCTCTTATTACAATTTCCATCTTCAGTCCTCTATTTTGAGACACAGCTGTGTACAGGTTGATTTTGGGAATCTTGGGCGTATGTATTTGTAGTAGATTACCTGGGCTTTGATGTAGCATATCTGATTTTTCAAGAGAGTATGAAATGAAAAAAAATACATAAATAATACAATTTATATCAATATACTGGAAACACTTTAATTATGTATGCATTATATTTGTTAGTTTTTGCATTTCTATACATGATGCCCCATATAGGCTAGTCCAACCATAGAAAGTTTACAAAACATCTTAAATATGCTATTTTAAAAATAGCTTAACCTTAATATGAACATTGCTACAATAACAACAACAAAGATCTTAGCTGAGAGTAATATATTTACACTCGTATATATTTAAGTGCGATAATCCAGTATCAATCTCAATTCGATTTAGCTTTATTTAACAGTTATTTAGTCTCTCTGGGTGATTCTGTAGTTTAGTGTTTCTGTACAGTAAGATTTAGTTAAGTTTTGACTTTTGACACTCAGATTGGCCAACCTAAATGATGAAAAAAATAATGCCACTAGGCCTGTAGGTGGGGTGGGGCCGGTGACATTTTTGTTTGCCTAGTTGGCCTTACCTTCTAAAATCCAAAATCCTGACTTCTCATTGGCTCCCGACGGATTTTCCCGCTCTGTCAAAAGTCAAAACTTAAGTAAATCTTACTGTAGACTACTTATTACTGCTAAAAAGTCACATTGTGGCTTACCTATATACTTCTATACTTGTAGCTTAATTTCAAATCAAGTAAAACAAAACCGTATCAGACTTTTTTAAAAAAAATTAAAGATTTTGTATATGGAGGGCAATTAATTTGTCAGTCGATTTGAGGTTTCATTTGATCCTCTTTATGTCAGTTGCCCGTTAAAGTATACCAATTGTTGTTTTGTTGTTCAGTTAGTTCTATGTACTGAGATAGTTATTTTCAGTTGACAAAAATCAGTCTTTTCCCCATATTTTTATTTTTATTTTTTTTTAATTTTTGAATTTGTTAATGAGAGGATGAGAAAAATATATGTAACTTCTTTTCATCAAATTATATGAGCAACTTGGTATCGTGGACTGAGGTAATTGTATAACTATACAAATATAAGTTTTCTAGTTGTCCCTATATTGTCAATGTTAATACTTGTGTCATTAAATGACCCAATAAGTATTAACATATGTTAATACTTGGGTCGTTAAGGGTTAACTCGTAATGACCCTACTAAGTATTAACATATGCAAAATATCTTCTTATGACATAAATCTCATCCGAATGCAAAACAAGTCATTTTTGTCAGTGGTACGATATCGTATATTTTAGAACTAATGAAACCCTTAGTACTGAGTGTTATTTTATTTTATCTCTTGAAAGGATCTTTAGTAAATCTACGTTGCTTTATTCTTCCTGTAAATATTGCAAACTCTCAGGAAAATTTTTTAGTTTAAAAAGTTTTTTCACGGTTTTCTTAAAAATCCTTTTATCTACGATTGATACGTAATATAAACGTATCTCTGCACGATTAGCAAGTTTGTTTACATTAACATAACTAATTTGATGTTTATTTAATAAAAGTAACTGTTTGTATCGAGTTTTTTTGTGAAAATCAATGAGTGATTTAAGTGATTATGAGGAATATGAAGAGAATAATTCGCCTTCCGAAATAATTAATTCGGCACAAAATACAACTAACGAATTGATGTCATCTTTATCTTAAGAGAAATACGAACTTACATACAGGAAATTATTATTTTTTTCTCCATTTATTATTAAAATTCAACAATCGTAGATAAAGTACGGTACACAACTCGTACGAAAACGGCATTTTGCATTGCTCGTGTGATTTTACTATCCTGTCGCTCGGGTGTAAACTCCACACTCGCATGCAAAATGCTACTTTCCACACTCGACGCGTAATATACTATTTTTCTTTGTTAATCTTCTATATTCGTATATTTTTCTCACGACATGAGATCTTAGGTTTAGCCAAAATGAAAAATTCCAATTTTAGATTGGAATTCAATTTATCGAAAACCACGTAATTTTGTCCCATTTTTGTATGTATTTTGGTTGTTATTCTATTTTTTCCCCCAGTACTTATTAAACTTTATTTTAAGAGTTCCACTTATGTTTAATTCATTAGAAGTAGTTGTTACTTTAAGAATAACAAATATTGTACTAATATGTGTAGTTATCAGTAAAACTTAATATAAATAGTTAAACTCTAGTATTATGTGTATATAGTACGATGACAGTTTCTATTCAGGCATTTTTATTTCAGTGAGAATATACTTCGTTTTATAGCTCCTCTGACTGTTCAAAATTGTATAATTCTTTTTTTGTAAAAAAATATTTAAAAGGAAAATTCACTTATTTAAGATGGTTACATTAATTATTAACAGTTTATAAGTAATAATTTTTACATTTTATTACAATTCGTCAATAAATAACTGTGTACAATTGAATTAATGTGAACCAGAACAATGGGTTGAAGGATCTGTGGCTCCAGGAAAATATCTAATATGATATCTCTCAGTTCTGAGTCAGAACCTCATACTTATATAACACTGATAGGGATTATCAATTATAACTAAAAGTATAAAATATATCAACTGACAAATTTATTTGCCAATGCTACCACTACACTTTTATACAACTTATAAATTAATCTTTAAAATTTAAAGATTAATAATGTAATTTAATTACAAATATAAAAAGTATTTTTAATAATATTCAGACACATTGTTTTAAAGATTTGCTGATTCTTTGCTTTTTTTATTTAAACAAAAAAAATCAAGTATAGTATTTTTTTTTCACTTGATTTTTTTCCCCTTTTTATTTATTAATTTAAGTGTTAGAAATTTGTGAATGGTCTAATTACTTAAATTGATTTATAAAGTTATTATTTTTTACTTATTTATTTTTTTCAAATTGAATGTTCAAATAACTGCAAATTTTGTTCTGTAAAAGTAATAGTCTCAATACAAAGGTATTTGAGGTTTTTTTTTATGGTATATAGTTTTTATAAGATAAAGAACCAAAGGAATAATCCTCAAACTTGTCAGTGTGTCGATTACCATCTTGTTCTTCAAAATTATAACTAGTATGGTAAAAGATTAGAAAAAACCAAAAATATTGGCCCATGCCTCCCACCAATCCTTGGCTATATGTTCTGCGCCCCTAGGCCCCAAGTTACGACTATTGGCCCTATGCTCCAGGCCCCAAGTTACCTGTTATTATTCCGAGACTCCTATCAACATTCTCCTTATGAACATTTGTGGTGTAAAGGTATCTTCTTTTCTAAGGGCCTGTTGCCAAGCCTTGGACTAATAGCAACCATAACATAAACATGGGGAACATAAACCTAGGACAGGGGACTCCAAACTGCGGCCTATGGTCCACATCTGTATTGACCATCTTAGCCCTGTTTCACATTCCCATGTGAAACAGGCCGAAGATGGTCAACACTTGTGTCCCGGCCACAGAATCCCGAGCCAGTAAATGGGATCGTTCAGAAGGAGACACAGTATCTTGGGCCACGGAACACTGTGTCTTATCAGTGGCTCTTCCAGCGAGCCTCGTACACTCCCAAATGAGTGGCCCGTGCAAGATTGCTGTGGCTGGTGTCTTGAGACACAGTAGCCGGGACACTGAGTGTCCCGTGTGTACAGGCCTTATCCAGATCCAGCCCTTGAACCAAAAAGATTAGAAATTCAATTTTTAAGTTTTTGGTAGTATTCATACTACGGAAAGTTTAAATTTAAATCAAATTATAATTATTATTAACACTGGGAGACAGAAAGAGAAAAATAGACTCCAGCGCCGGGACTTGAACCACTCTAAATTTCCAGTGTAGCGCTCTAACAACTGAGCTACGCAGGAGAATGATTTTCTCTGTTGTAACCGATAACTAGTCCCGAATCCAAGCTTTCAATATTTCTACAAGTATAGCAAGTCAATATTTATGTCAACATCTCCTGTGTAGCTCAGTTGGTAGAGCACTACACTGGAAATGTAGAGGCCCGTGGTTCAAGTCCCGGCGCTGGAGTCTATTTTTCTCTGTCTGTCTCCCAGTGTTAATTATAATTATAATTTGATAGATTAGAGTCCCCTGACCTAGGGCAATGAATCTGTGACCCCCTGTTCCAGACTCATCTGGTCCCGGGCTAGATACAGGCACAGGCCTAGGTTTATGTTCCCCATGTTTATACTATGATGGCTATGGCTATTGACCCAAGGCTTCTAGCAACAGGCCACTTGGGCCAATAACCACCAACTTAAGGCCTGGGACCTGGAAAATTACAGTCTGTGCCTAACGAGAGTTAGTGCGTTAACAGCATGATAAAAACTAGCAAATGGGGCGGGGAGCCATATAAGAAGGTAAATGTAGTGGCTTTATTTTTTCCCTCAGAGGTTGGGCAATCTGTGTGTCACTCGATTTCCCACGCTGTCAACGCACTAACTCTAGTTTGGCACAGACTGTAGTTAACCATTACTCTGAGGATGTTCATGAGGGGCATGTGGCCTGGAGCCTTGATCTAATTGCTGTTAACTTGGGACATAGGGCCTTTAGTCGGTAACTTGGGTCCTAGGAGCCCAGGACATAGAGCTAAGAGCTTGTGGCACAAACCTAGGTTGAGGGACCTTTTGCTGGGAGCTTTGGGCCAATATGTCACAAGCCCATGGCTATCTATCCCTGGCCCAATTTAATGGCTATTGCTTAAGGCTCTACCGTCCTTTGAGGTTAGAAAAAACAAACAGTAAAATTAAAATTTTATTGGTTCTAATCAAGATATAAAAAATCTAAGTACAGGCTTCATTCCCAATTTTAATTCTGCACAATTTGAGCCCTATTTCAACTTCCTATGATAAATAGTACAGGCGCCATTTCAGTACAACGATAAAACTTGTATTGAAATAGCTGTAGCATTTATTGTAGTAGGAAGTTGAAATAGGGCTCAAATTGTGCAGAATTAAAATTAGGAATGAAGGCTGTGATTAGATTTTTGATATCTTGCTTAGAACCAATAACATTTTAATTTTAATGATTTTTTCTAACCTCAAAGGGCGGTAGAGCCTTAAGTCTGTCAGTAACAGGCCAAATATTACACGCTCTAGGCCCTACAGGCCATCTCGCACGCTCAAGATTCCACGTCATTAAGATATTCTATTTTTGGTTAAGTGTGTCCATTTGGTGCTGGACAGGTACCACCTACTTTTCATGGACTTTACCCAAGTCTCCTCACAACAGGCCCCCTGTCCCAGGTTTAGGTCACAAGTCTTTGCTTATATGCCCCGTGCTCCTAGTTAACAGCTATTGGCCTAAGGCTACCGGCAACATGCCCCATGTCTCTTCCCTCTTTAGATTCAATGGGGTTGGTTATTGCAAAGCTTTTTTTAGCTAATATACTAAACAATACTTAAAATTCAGTGTGATACATGGAGAAATCATAATTAAAACAAACAAATAAATGTGCATTGAGCATTGTACCTACCTCTTAAATAGAAACAAGTGTTCATTGCCCTTCTTTAAAAAGTTTTGTATTTGTAGTTAAATTGAAAATTTACCGATTGGTTTTATCAACAAAGTTTTTACATGGTAGTGATATTTTAGTTTGAAGTTTAAATCAATATAATATCGATATAACATTATGTACGAATTATTTATACTTTCTATATGGGCCAGGTTTTTTTTTTTGTCTGTATTGATTATGCTAGTGGCGGTTTGAAGATAAAGGCAAAAAAAGGCAAAGGAAATTTTTTAATTGTTGAAAGCTTAAGTACTGTATGATTGTTCTTATATGCTTGATTATGTAATTAAGGGGAGTCAATGCATTGAGCCCTTCTCCTAAATCTGCCATATTATTAAAGGTCCGTCTGACTTTTTATGAATAAAAGACACCATGTAGCTGTATAAAATATTTAAATTCAAATGAGAACGCCTCTTAAGAGTGCTGGACTCGTAGGTGCTTTTACTCTATGGACTGGATTGTTTTTAGAAGTATTGGATGACATTTTGGAGTTTGTGAATAGTTAAAAGTATGATTAGAATTAGGAATTATTCTGCACTACAATAAGGAATTATTCTTAACTAGAATATGGAATTATTCTTGACTAGAATATGGAATTATTCTTGACTAGAATATGGAATTATTCTGGACTAGAATATAGAATTATTCTTGACCAGAATATGGAATTATTCTGGGTTAGATTATGCAATTATTCTGGATTAGAACATGGAATTATTCTGGACCAGAATATGGAATTATTCTGGATTAGAATATTGAATTATTCTGGACTAAAATATGGAATTATTCTGGACCAGAATATGGAATTATTCTGGATTAGAATATGGAATTATTCTGGACTAGAATATGGAATTATTCTGGACTAGAATATGGAATTATTCTGGACTAGAATATGGAATTATTCTGGACTAGAATATGGAATTATTCAGGACTAGAATAAGAGATTGTTCTGGACTAGAATAAGGAATTATTCTTGACTAGAATATGGACTTATTCTTGACTAGAATATAAAATTAGGACTAGAATATGGAATTATTCTAGACTAGAATATAAAATTATTCTGGACTAGAATATGGAATTGTTCTAGACTAAAATATAGAATTATTCAACACTAGAATATGGAATTATTCAACACTAGAATATGGAATTATTCTGGTTTAGATTATGCAATTATTCTGGATTAGAATATGGAATTATTCTGTGCCAAAATATGGAATTATTCTGGACTAGAATAAGGAATTATTCTGGACTAGAATATGGAATTATTCTGGACCAGAATATGGAATTATTCTGGACTAGAATATGAAATTATTCTGGACCAGAATATGGAATTATTCTGGTCTACAATATGGAATTATTCTGGACTAGAATAAGGTATTAGTTGTTGAAGGTTATATAGGGTGGATATCACACAGTAAATTTAAAATCCTGACCAATTTAAACAAGCTGAGCTCTTATCATATTCTTCTTAACACTTCTATCTCTTCTGTTGCCTAACGCATATCAAGCCTTAACCCTTGCCTTGACTCCTTTTCTCAAAAAAAACTACCTAAGAATTTCTACAAACAGAAAAAAAAAAACAGTTTCTTTCTTAGAAAAGAGGAAGGGAAAGCGTTATCAATAAAAATGCACTTTTATTTTGGTTTTATAATGATTTTTTCAAGTTTCTTCTTTGATTGCATTCCAAAACACTAACCAGATTGACTGAGAACTAACTGATTCTAGACCAACCTAAATAACCGACTGTGTTTGTAAATTAACCTTCGATTAATTTAGTGGTCAACCGGAGTGGTTTTGACCGCTTTAATAAAAGCACTCGCAATAGCTCTACACATCAAACCTTCCAGTCAAAAATCCTGTTTATATTTATAACCTGGACAACTGGTGCCTTCCTTAAGAGGGTCTACAGATTGTTCTTCTTTAGACTGTTACTCTTCTTATAAAAATGGAACTGTGATATTCCTTTCTCCCCGAGTCCATTAGACTACACATCCCTTAAGCCGGGTTTACATGGGTAGAGGAAACAGGAGAGTAGAGTAGCGAGTAGAGTGCACTCTACTTCCCACTCTACCAATTTTGATTTTGGAGCGTTTACACATAAGCTAGTAGTAAGTATAGTAGGCTGAGTGAAAGCTGTTTCTTTACAGTTCTGAACTCTACTTGCTACTTGCTATGAAGACGTTTACACGGGTAGAGTGGGAAAGCTAGTAGAGTGGGTGCTGTGGAGGGGGGAGTAGAGTAGAGTCCACTTTACTGCAGGCGGTATAGTACTCTACTCTACTGGACTACTAGCTACTCTACTCGCCACTCAACTCTACAGAGTGTTTTTTTGGGTTTCTACAGGTAGAGTTACTCTTCTCGCTACTCTACTCTCCTGTTAACTTTACTTGTGTAAACCCGGCTTTAGTCTTAATAGTTATTTACAGTTTGCTCATTATGAGTTGTGACTTTTGACAGCGTGGGAAAAGCTGAAAAATTGGGGAGGGGAGCCAATGAGAGGTCAGAATTTTGAATTCTAGAAGGTCGGGCCAACTAGACAAACAAAAATGTCACCTTGCGGTTTTCAATTCTTTAGAAGTTGTGTCAGTTAAGGATATAAAAGGCTCACTTTTGCAATATTTTAATCCCTCCTTGGATCATTATCTAGCTGACAGTCTAGACCAGTGGTTCTCAACCTGAGGTACGCCGTTAACAAGCAAAAATATATTGGTGGATTTGCTTCTTATAGGTTTTTGCGTAATGACTAATGACTAACAACTGAAATTTATCAGTGAAGCTGCTAGGACACACTTGTTAGTACTGTACTTTATGCTTGAGTAAGACAGGAGCAAGTCAGTGAGTCACTGGCTGTCGATGGACTGGATTCGTGATCCATTCTCTTTTGATGCTACAGAAAATCTTAGCAACTTAACTTGTTTCCAAAAGGAACAGCTAATCAAAATATCGTGTGATTCAACATTGAAACTATAAAGTATTGCAATACTTCATTAAATAAATTTTGGCTCGGTGTTGGAAAAGAACATAAGGAATTATCAGACATTGCTGTGAAGTACCTACTGGGGTTTGAGACAACCCCAGTGTGAAAAAAGGGTTTTCAAGATCAACTTACTGAAACAATATAGAACAACCTGAAGCAACAAATACACAAAAAAGAACTTAATGTTGAGATTTAGAATGATTTATGGCTGTATTTGACCAAACATTGATGGACTTAGCCATCTAAAACAAGCTCAGTGTGGCCACCAATGGTTTTCTGAGAATTTGTTTACTTTTCTATCTGATAAATAAAATGAAAATCAAAAAAATCTTGTTTGGAATTTAAATGACCTATTTATTCATAGTTGTTTCTATGAAGTAACAATATTAGCTGTAAAACAACACTTTATCTAAAATAACAAGTACCTTACCTAGCTGCGTTTATATTTATAAGGAAATCGAAAATATAGTTTTAGTCCAGAAGATATGTAAAATAGTGTCTAACTAACATCAAGCTAGAATTTTTTGTACAAGTTAATCTGTCCTTTTTTTCCGGGGGCTTTTACACCCGAAGACGCAGGCCACTTAGGTGGGCTCATAGAACACACCCGGGTTAGGGACCGGAATCTTCACACACTCTTGTGAAGATATGGACGTTAACCATGACTCCCCTCTTACTTATTTTTACTTATTTCTTCTTTTTACTTATTTTTAAGTTTTTCTGTTTTGAAATTACGAGGTGGTAACCAACTAACACTGGCAATAGACTGTGAGGATCCTTTGGTTCATTTTTTTTTTTTTTTTTTTTTTTAAATATTCAAATCCTAATTTAAAACTTAATAGAGGTGTTTACAATTCTTGAGCTATTAGTATTATTATAAATTTATGATAGTTATTTTCTTCTTATGTTTTATTCTTTCGTTGATAATCTATATTGACTTAGACAATAACAAGTTAATGGTGGACGAACAATTGCTTGGCTCAAGAGCTGGGAAATAAAATCAAAAATCTCTTTTATATAATTGAAGAACGTTAAAAGCTATACAAGAGAGGCTATGAGCTGTGAGAATAAGCTTCAACATACAATATCATCTTCAGTATGCGTGTTAACTTAGTAAGAGTTTATTCTGTACTAAGCTAACTATTTTACAATCTTTTATGACAAACTAACAGTACAAGTTGGGGGTAGAAGCCAATGTGGAGGGTAGAAGGATTACGGAAGGAACAAGGTAAGGGATATGGAGTTGAGATCCAAGACGGAACCTAGTGAAGGTACGGTTCAGGTAAAACATTTTTTGTCTTTCAACTGCTTATAGCTAAACTTATATAAGCAGGGGTGCTCACAAGGGGGTTTTATAGTGTAATCTGTGCCATTAGAATTTTTTGGGGGGAGGAATCCAATTTTGGGGTATTTTTCAGAAATTGGGGGGATTTGTAGATACCCAAGGTATTAAGGCAGTTTTGGGGGGATTTGCACCATGGACCTTGAGGAGGATGGGCGTCCCTGTATAAGGAATTATTACAATCCTCCTTAGATCTCAACTCCATATCCCTTACCTTGTTCTTCCGTAATCCTTCTACCCACACAGCCCTAGTCTACCCCCACCTTGTATCTCAACTCCATATCCCTTACCTTGTTCTTCCGTAATCCTTCTACCCACACAGCCCTAGTCTACCCCCACCTTGTATCTCAACTCCATATCCCTTACCTTGTTCTTCCGTAATCCTTCTACCCACACAGCCCTAGTCTACCCCCACCTTGTATCTCAACTCCATATCCCTTACCTTGTTCTTCCGTAATCCTTCTACCCACACAGCCCTAGTCTACCCCCACCTTGTATCTCAACTCCATATCCCTTACCTTGTTCTTCCGTAATCCTTCTACCCACACAGCCCTAGTCTACCCCCACCTTGTATCTCAACTCCATATCCCTTACCTTGTTCTTCCGTAATCCTTCTACCCACACAGCCCTAGTCTACCCCCACCTTGTATCTCAACTCCATATCCCTTACCTTGTTCTTCCGTAATCCTTCTACCCACACAGCCCTAGTCTACCCCCACCTTGTATCTCAACTCCATATCCCTTACCTTGTTCTTCCGTAATCCTTCTACCCACACAGCCCTAGTCTACCCCCACCTTGTATCTCAACTCCATATCCCTTACCTTGTTCCTTCCGTAATCCTTCTACCCACACAGCCCCAGTCTTCCCCTATCTTGTACTGTTAGTTTGTCCTTAAAATTTGTAAAATATGTAGCTTATTACAGAGTTCACTCTTACTAAGTTAAAACTCACACTGAAGATGATATTATATGTCGAAACGTGTTTGTGAGGTTTAATAAAAAATATTGTGGTGACAATATTGTTGTGTTGCTTTCTACCAACCTTTCCACTCACTAGTCATAATTATAAAGTGGTACCACAAAATCTTAGACAAAACAACCAATTATTTGTTAAACTCATAACCTTGAACATTCACTTAAGTGCTGGATTTTTATTACACCACACTAAATGCCTGAGGCAATTTAGAGTTTGTTCATTTGGTGTCAGTCCAAAACAAGGGGTCATTCTCGACGGAAATACGTCTAAGCTAAACCAGTAGTTAATCAAAAGATAAGGGAGGTTTAGAGAAAGGGCTTTAGACTAGTGGACAGGGCCGTACTTGATTTTACTATTTGACGAAGGGATATATATCTCTCAAATGTATTAATAATGCCAAGAGATTCGCAGCTGTAGGGCTTTCTGCAGAATCGCCAACCAAAAACCAAATGGCAGAAAAAAATTGCTTTCTGCTAGAAAAAAAATTGGCCAGGTAAATTCTAGCATACTGTGTGTTTATATACGTATTATCAGATTCATTTTTTTAGTAACTAATGAAAAAAGGTTTATTTTTGGACAGATCTAGTAAATAAATTAGTTAGCAGAATATTGATTATAAACAATAAAAGCAGCCAGTTGGTTTCTTTGCTATTGTACTAACCGTTAAATTTTGTTTCTTATTATCGTGTAGTAGTTAGATGTTGTGATAAAGGTGAGTCTGTTCTAAAACTAGCTTCAGAGTTAGGAGTTGGTGTAACAACAATTAAAGATTTAAAAAAGGGTGTGCAAGACTTTGAAGCTTATTCCTTAACAGGATTAGTATGTGTATTCTTATATAAATAGGGGAGCCAGCGTGGCCAAGGGTATTAAGGCACTTGCTCAGCTATCAATAAGTTAAAGCAACTCGAGGTCGTGGGTTCGATTCTGTGCCATGATACTCTGAATTGCATCAATGAATCTCGTACGGAGCATGGTGAGGGACACCCCGTTCTAGTGGGAAGTACTAGACATACTACTACTACTTATATACATACATAGATTAGAGTACGTATTTTTAGCAATGAAGGTTTAATTTTTACTTTTAACTATTTGCTTTTCTTTGTTCCTCATATGATCCGATCATGCTCCAGTCCTATAGGTAACGGTTATCAGGGGTTTCTGTATATGAAACAAGTGGAGACTTTAAAGAAAGCTCTAGAGATTCTAAGTTTGAATTCATAGATGAAGCAGTTCCGAAATGAGTGAAAAATGATGCAGCGACAAAAACTTCATCTTCCAAGACAACTCATTTTTTCTCTCTAACAAAAAAAAAAAAAAAAAAATCTATTCATCAAAATTTGTAAATAGCAAATCTTTTTTCTGGAACTATCAATTTCGTTATATGGAGGTCTAACTGTGATTGGCATTCATAACCAATTATTCCAGTTAATCACCACTTTACGTAAGCAACTACCCATTTATATGGTGATTTTGGGTGAGCACCAAGCGAAATGGACCCAGTCCAGTGAATTGAACCCAGATCTGTGGTCACTCATCCAAATGGTGAACTAACCCAATGCTTCCTAACTTCATTGATAGTTCAGCCCACGCTCTCCTATCCAAGTTACTGAGGCCCCTCCTTTCCTTCACATAGTTTTTCCAAAGTTATATTTATACTTTTCTTTGAATTCACTATTTAGACTTAAAAATTACATCACCATGTTCATTTTACTCGTAGAGTACCATTTTTTTCTACTTAAGAAACTTAAATATAAATAAAATTTTATTTAGAGACGGGAGACAGACAGAGAAAAATAGAGTCCTGCACCAGGATTTGAACCACAGGCCTCCATATTTCCAGTGTAGTGCTCTACAAATTAAGCTACACCGGAAGGAACTTTTACTCTGACCGAAGCGATAGATTAGTCCTGCTATATAGCATACAATTTTTCCACACGATTAAGGGCTGAAATTTACTGCAGAAGAACTAGACAATAGAAATTACGCTAGATTCTCACCAATTGGCTCTATATACACTCTTTATAATAGTTATTTATGTAACTAGGCAGCAAAATGGAATTTTACTGACAAGTGATTAAGTTGCTGGCAATGACTGCACGAGGCAGTAATGTTTCCTTTGCTGCCTTGTTGCATACAATATTTTATCTACTCACGCTATAAAAACATATGTTACGATGTTACTCTTCCAGCCTTGGCAGGGAAATATTTCCCTGACTTCAATTACTCTCCTGCCTGTTTTAAATATTTTAATGACAAATCAACTAAATAGTACTTTCAAGCCTAAAAACACTTAAGTAATGCATTATTTTGCTGCCGAGAGTAGATCAATTTAATATATTGAGTTTCTCATCCTTTGAGAACTGTATTATTCTTAATTATTGTTAAAAAGAACAATTATAATGGTAACTTAATATTACTTAACTTGTTAACTTAATACTTTCAGCTCAATTCCATCAACTTTTTTTAAGAAAACTTAATTGAAAAACTTGAACTGTTGCTTATTTATTCAATTTTTTATTTTCAGATCCTGTAAGTCTGAAATTAGGCTCTCTACTAGTACATTAATAGCTTTAAGAAAATTTTTGACTCGTAAAAAATGTACTTTGTTATTACAAGTAAGTATTTAATTTTTTATTCTGTATTTATTTTTTTTTTATTTTGTATTTATTTACATTGTATTTATGTATTGTATGTACGCTGATTTTTGCTGCTGATGTTTGATAATAATTTAATTAATTGTTTGTCTTGACGTCTAAACTTTTTGTATTTGTTAATTATTTTAGGTTTTAAGAAGTAGATTTAAGGTAGAGACGCTAACGAGCGAAGGGAACTTCGTACCAGAGGAGGAGGTAGTTTATTCACCGTCAATTTTAAAATATTCTAAGGTAAATATATTTAAATGTTTTGTCTAAGAACTTTGAAATTACGCACATGATGTTGAGTTATGTTATTTGTTATTACACCATTATGTTAAACTTGAAAAATTATGAAATAATTTATTTCAACAGAATAATATCACTAGTCTCCTCTTTATTTTATTGTCTTGGTGTTTTATTTCTCCAATCCATATAATATACAGTGTGTCCCCTGAACAACTTTTTCTAATAACATTTTGTCCTATCTCCTAAAGATGAAGCTCTTTACTAGTGGAAAAAATAACTTTTTTTGTAAATTTCCATAATTTTCATAATTGATTTTTCGAAACTTAAATTATGGCATAAATTAGTTTCTTCCAATTCCAAGCAGGGCTGAACCCCAGAAGATGAAATTTTAATTAAAAAATGTTTAGTCTTTTTCACCTATTCATGCGTCGATCCGGGGACACACTGTATATTTATTAAATATTTTTTATTGAATATTCGGTAAAATAATCTATATATTTCAAAACAGTTGAAGAAAATTTACATCTGGGAGTAATCATAAAGTATATGACACTTCTTTAGATTGTTGCTCCCCTAATTAAAAAACCTAGAGGAGTAACAATCTAAAGAAGATGTACGAAATATTCTTCTTTAGACTGTGAAAAACAGAAGTCAAGTTGCCTTTGTTCCAAAGTAAATTGCACTAAACATCCCTTTATCTTAATTGTTATTTAGTCAAAGTCTTCTTCAACATAGGGGAGTAACAATCTAAAGAATTACCAAGTATTATGACCTCTTGATCTTAAACATCATTTATCCTGAGTGGGACTCATGCTTTTTTTTATTCTAAAAGAATACCTAAAAAATTATCTTTTATATAATCGAGTAGTGTCCTGACGGCGACGACTCACCTCTAAATGATTTATAACGTTAAAAATTGGTGAGCCATAATCTGGGATTGAACCAGTGATCTCCTGTGCGTCAGGCGAAAACGCTTCCGCTGAGCTATGCCTATGTAATGATTAGGAGGGCATAAAACTTTCTATTTAAACAGTATAATATATCTATTTAAATATTTTAATTATAACTATCTTTTTTGACTATATTTTATTCTGCCCGTTTTCACGGGCATAACGGCTAGTTGAATTATAAAAGAACTTAATTATTATTGCGTTTTCTTATTTTTCTTGGTTTTGTTAATAATTAATTTTTTGTTTTAATTTTTCTAGCAACCGAACGTAGGAAATAACATTCCCGAAGAACAAAAAAGGGTAGAAAAACAAAATAAAGTGAGAAAGAAGAGAAGGAAAAAATCCGAAAGTGTTTTTGAAAACGGAGAAGTGGACTTTGACGGAGATGAAGCGGATAGTTGTAATAACGAGCAAACCAGTAGATTATCTCCGACGTACGAACGATTTCCACCCAACGCCAGGTTCAGGAACATCGGACGGGTCGGTATAGAAACGACCAAAGTGACAAATCTCTTCAAAGCGGAAATATGTAAAGTAGCGTCGGCAAACGGAATATTAACTCACGACAATGGTATATCAGATAGTGAAAATGATCGATTAAGTTTAGACAATGAAAGTTTAGATGATGAATGCAAATTACCTTTTAGTAAAGACTTTTCAGAGAGAGATGATCTACTGATGGACGGGGAACAGCTAGAAGGAGAGAATAAAGTAATTTTAGTACCTGATGATAATGAATTAGACGATTTGGTTTCGGAGATTATGAGGATGCGACTGAGGCCCACCCCACCCCCACCCCTACTCCTTTACACTGCACATAAGACTGATGGGTAAGTACTTCTTACTTAAATTGTTTATTATTTATAATAATTTTTTTTTGTTATCAAAGCAACAATTGATAGTATGCTAATTTGTAGTAATTTCTTCCTACTAAAACGGGTAGGACAAACCACTTGTTCGAACCTTGCAATTAGGCCATTACTTAGGCCCTTTTTACGCCCCGCGGTGGAGAGTTGCAGCCACTTCACACATCATACATACGTACATCGTACCGCCGAGGCGAGTATGATATGATCAATAGTGAGCCATATAAATCAGAGTGTCACGCCGAGGAATCGAACTCCCATCTCGTTCCACTCATGATTCAGTGATGGCCGAGCAGACGTGGTTTTATCCACACGGCTAATTTGTAGTAATTAGTATGTTTGTTGTTTTGACTGAGATGTTGTGGAAATCAATTTTAACGAGTGATACAAACCATTCATGTAATTAGTATGCTTTAAAATTTCCACAACCTTCAAAGTTGATATTCTAGTTCAAAATGTGAGAAAGTTTTACTTTACAAATAGTCCAGGAGATAGCGTGCAAAAGAGTGTTTGACTAATGTCAAGCTAGAATTTTGTGTACAAGTAAATCTTTTAGTGCATTTTAAGAATATGTGGTCGGCTAAGTTTGTCAGCGGGACCTAGCTTGGCAATAACAAAACAAACTGGTGGAGAGCGGCCATGTCCCGCAAGTTTTGGTGGACAATGTGATTTTCATGATCCTGAGTACGAACTTAGTTAGTAGACCAATAATCAAGTTGATGGTAGTTTGTCACTTGATAGGTAAGTCATTCAAATATTACTCCAAATCAAAGTAGTCACCTATCAAGTGATAAACTAACATCAACTTGATTTTTGGTCTACTAACTAATTTTGTACTCAAGATTATGAAAATTGCATTGTCCTCCAAAAAGGGAGGGACATGGCCACTCTCACGTTTTTTCAAATGCCTATTGTCAAGCTATGTCCTACAGACGAACTTAGCCGACTACATATTCTTAAAAGGCGCTACAAGATCAACTTATACACAAAATTCTAGCTTGATGTTAGTCAAACACTTTTTTTGATGCCATCACATGGACTATAATGAGTTTTTGGCTAATAGAGCTTATGGCTTATCTCAATTTTTATTAATAACTTATCAACTGAGAATCCCATGGCTCTATCATTGAAGTGACCATAATGCAATAAATTTGCAGATATTAAGAAAATTGTTACTCACGATAACTAGATAGTTAAAGAGAATGATTGTAATAGAGAGCCATGTAGAGGTAAAAGGGTGCCTTTCTACACATTTCTTAACTTTTATGTCCTGACCATCTTCTTCATTTCAACCATTATAAAATGTATCACTTAACTGCTCAAAAACTTCTGCTTGCATCATGTTGAAATTTGGCATGTCTGTTTCAATTGTATATGAAGTTTTATTAAAATCGTTATGTTACAACGTAAAAATATTTGTAAAAATTCTGTTTTCTATATTTTTAATTGACTATTCAATATGTTTTAATCGTTTTAATGATCTTGATCACTTCATAGGAGTGTCGCTGTTGGTGTTACTGAACAATTTTATTTGTACAAAATGTTTGTCTCGTCGAATAGGTGATGATAAAATATTATCCTGTCCTGAAATTCCAATTTTATATTTGAACTCACGTTTACATGAGTGTTGTACGCAAAGTCTAAGTCGGATAATGCTGTCTAAAGCGGAGCCCCTGCATGATCAAGCCACTTGATCAAAACAGCGCGTCAAGCAATGGTGTCAAGTATAATTGATAGTCTAGGAACCCGTTTGATGCTTAAGTCAAGCCTTGACGGAGATTGATGGAAAGTTTGAATGAGTCAATTTTGATCAGGCGTTCTGCCAATCACCTGCTCGACACCCCAAATCCTGATTCGAAACCATGGTATCTACACAATACTGATTCACTACAGTCCAGGAGGAGCAGTTCACTAGTTGTAAACTCCGCTACAAATGAGTGTTGATGAAAAGATTGATGGGATGCTTGATGCGCCCCAAGGCGGCTTGAGGGTTGTGTCAGTCAGCTTGACACAATGTTTTGATCAAGCGGCTCGATCGTTTAGGGGCTGCTTAACGATTTTTTGCAAAAAAGAACAGTATAAAGAAGCTGTATACTGAGCATTAGTAAAAAGAACATGTGCACTAAATTTCAACTAAATCTGTCAACATTTTCTTAAGCTATCGTTGGACATGTAAACGTTACTGACTGACTGACGGACAGATTGGTTGCTTGTTTTGATGAATGTAAAGAGCTCACTTCTATTATAGTAGGGCGTCGATTATCCGAACATCAGTGATCTAAACATTAAATCTAGGGTCGGCGGGAAAAACCACATAAGTCAAAAATGTCAATTTTTTTTATTTTTATTTTTTTTTTATTTGATTAATGCATTCCCAAGACCTTACTTTACCTTCTGTANTGTTGTTCTGTCTGTATGTCGTTCATCCTGTCACCATGTTGTTCTGTCTGTATGTCGTTCATCCTGTCTCCGTGTTGTTCTGTCTGTCTGTCGTTCATCCTGTCACCATGTTGGTCTGTCTGTATGTCGTTCATCCTGTCTCCGTGTTGGTCTGTCTGTATGTCGTTCATCCTGTCTCCGTGTTGTTCTGTCTGTCTGTCGTTCATCCTGTCACAATGCCGATCTGTTTGCTGGACTTTCAAAATTTTTGTGAACCATCACGTCTTAAAATCAACTTGTCAATTTGGATTTAGCTGGTAGTTCATAATTAGCTTAATGTTGGTTATAAAATTATTTTAACTTCATAGCTTTCATCCGCATGCTTACAAACTTTTTTTTTTTTTTGTACAAACGTGATATTTCTTGTTTCATCATAGTTCTTCGATATTAAGACAATTTATCATCTACGAATTTCAGAATATTTAGCCAATCTCCATCTATCTTCATGCTGAGTCCGTCTCTCAGTTCAGGTTCTTCGGTGTACTTTCTTGCATGTTGATTTATATTTTCCTATTATTATCGGTTATTCTGTTTCAGGGTTGTGTGTGGAGAAGTTTGCAGCACAGGTAAATTTGCTGCTACAGGGGATCACCGTTCAGAATTACGAGTTTGGTGTCTGAGCGAAACTAAACATAATCCTCAACTTCACCCATCCTACTTTTCTAGTGTCAATATTCAGGCTCCGTCTGAAACTAGTAATGATGTACAGTCTGTGTAAGTATCGTTTTATTATTATTATTATTATTATTATTATTATTGGATAAACAGTAAAACCTGGATTAAGTGGGAGGGCCGGATTTAACAATTTTCCGCCCCTAGGCACTATTTAAAAAGCACCCCCCCCCCCTCCATTTAAAAAATTACCTACTTACATTTATCGACAGTTTCCAAACTGATTTTCATGTACCGTTACGAAAATGTTTTCTTAATAATGTTTAACATTTATGTAATATTATGATTTATATGGTTTTAATTTGATTAATTTTAAGGTAGGTACATTGTAAAAAAAATAGTGAATTTCTGGTTAAATAGGTACTTGACTTTGTAAATTATTTCAAGACGTTAGATCAAAATATTTTTATACTAAAGGGTGACCCCCGATAAAATGTCATAAATAAACAAAAAATGTCCTATGCCCATATCTCAATAGTTCTCAAGATATCAATTTATTTCTTTTTTTAAATTCCTTCGTGAAAATTTACAAAAAATGCCCAATATCTCAAAAACTAATTAAGATAAAGGAATTGGGCTAAGGGCTAGTTTTAATTTTAAAAAACCTTTCAGAATTATTCATTTATTTCCAAATTCTCAGCTGCTAAGCATCTTTTAAGTTCTGTTACATTCAAAAATTTGGATTTTTTAAAATTCTACCACGAAATTCCTGAGCGTATTTCTCTTAATTGAGGGATATTAGAAGTGTGGCGTTTTCAGAAAAACTTCTGCTTTTCCCAAGCTTTCAAGTGGTATAATTAAAGAATAAGATCGGACTAGTTTTTGAATTATGGGGGATTGAATGTTACCTGACGTGACATTTTTTGGTCAGGATCACAACCAATTCTAGTGCAAATGCAAAAAAGGTTTCCCCGAACGAAAGCACAACACTTAGTGTTTATTATAGGAAATTTGACGCTGAATAAAAAAGTTCCTATAAATATGGACCTGGAACAGCTTCGTTTTCGAGATATTCGCAAGAAGCACTATTTTTGGACGTTTAGCCTTACAATTCTCAAATACTATGCTTTTTACACTAATACTCCTTGAAGGAAAATTTATAAAGAATATAATTTTTCGTTGAATGATACCTCTTGTACTCTTGTCGGCGCTGCACGACAAATCCCTGATTTTCAGCGAAATTTCAAAATTCTACGTCCCTGCCACTTTATTAGTCAATCCACTAAGGTGATCACCATCAACGCTCAATTTTTAAAGATTATTTCTTAGAGTGTAGAGAACTAAAATTTGTGTAATTCAAATCTCTACAAGATTTGCATCAAGGAGTATTACGGTAAAAAGCATAGTATTTGAGAATTGTAAGGATAAAAAACGTCAAATATATTGTCAAATATTATGACCCCCCGGAGGATCGAACCAGGGACTTTTCCTTGAGTTCGAAAAAAAAATCATTATAAAGGGCTTAATTATCTTCAAACCCCAAAAAAGTACTTGATCGCAAGTACTTCCCTGTGATTTTTTTAAATGTTTATTCGCGAATATCTCGAAAACTAAGCTGTTCCAGGTCCATGTTTAAGGAACTTTTTTGTTCAGCGTCAAATTTCCTATAATAAACACTTAGTGTTGTGCTTTCGTTCGGGGAAACCTTTTTGCTTTTGTACTAGGATTGGTTGTGATCCTGACCAAAAAATACACTGCCAATTATTGTGGCACATAGCTTCCTCGCATCCTATCATGTACTTTATTTTATTAACATTAACGTTATATTACTTTATTGTTTAAGAACAATTCATAGTAATTAGCGATCTTTAAAACTTCATAGGGGTATCGCTGTAGGTTTTACTAAAAAATTGTATTTTGAAAAAAATGTTCGTCTCATTGAATAGATAAGGTTTGATTTTTTTCCCGACCGAAAATTCTAATTTTAAATTTAAAGTTCACGTTTAAGCGAGCGTTGCGCGTGAACACTTGAACGGATTACGTTGTCCAACGTACTCGTCCTGGGCATTGGTAAAATGAACGTGTCTACCAAATTTCATCAAAATCGGTCGACATTTACTCAAGTTATCGTCGCACGTTTCATGATTCGCGGACACACAGACCGACAGACAGACAGACAAGGAACCGAAAATGTTCCCTGATATCAGAAACGGATTTCTGTCTTAGAATTTTTAAAATCGGAGGCATAAAACTTTTTTAATCTCAAAAGTGAACACAATGCTTCCGTTACCTTCGGTAAGCTCGGAAGCAATAAACAAATTAACTCACTGCAAACGTGTCGACATATTTAAATTTACTTAAATATGGTTAAATTGGTTTACTATTAAGGTATCTATAAATTCGTTTTCTTCTTGCCTATATTGCTAAACACTCGTCTATTAGGTCGTCAAGCAATAGCTCCGCGGCTGCTGCCGCCCCCTGGTGCTGCCGCCCCTAGGCATGTGCCTATAGTGCCTAGTGGGAAATCCGGCCCTGTTAAGTGGCCACCGAAGGGACTATGTAGGCACCTAAGGCAGGTAGTCAACATGCCCAAATTAAGTTTGAAAGAAAAGTACTAACAAGTCTTTTTAGTAAGTCTAAAAATAAATAAAATAATAATTAATATGGTTTACGCTTGTATTATTTAAGTAGAACATTTCTTTTTGATTGAATAGTGGATGAAGAGTTGAAATAAAACAGTAGAACACCAACTCATTCTGACATGTTTCGGCATTTTACTAAAAACATGTTCATTCATTATTGATTTATATACTTCAATACAAATTCTGATAAATTTTAAAAATTATTTAGAATTTTCAATAAAGCTAACGAAGTTTGTAATTTTTATTTCCTGTGTGTGGCTGTCTGTTGCCTGCTCTCACGGCTATACCTTTTGTCCAATCTCTTTGAAATTTGGAATATATGTGTATAGTACCTACCCAAACATTTTAAAATTGTAGCAACGAAAAAAAAAAAAAAAAAAAAAAAAAAAAAATATATAATAATAATAAAATAGGGTAAAAAACTCAAAGGTTAAAAAAATAATTACTTTTTTGGAGACCGTGTGGGGTATCATATGAAAGGGTATGTCAAGCATATTACAAAAAAATATAATTTGTGTTTTTTGTGTGGGTCAAAATGTGTTCCTAAGTCTTACGATAAGGTAAAAAGATCCTTGTTTTTAACAATGTGATATTTTTAATAATTAGTTGAATTTACTTATCTTGATTTTTAAGAACCTTTTGTAATGAAGAGTTTTCGATGTTTTTAGGCATGAATATGCCCCGGAGAGGGGTGAAATATAGCCATATTCAAAATTCACCGTAGTTGAATTTCTTTATCGTTACCCTTAATCGACCCACACAAAAAACGAAGATTAGAAGAAGAGACAAATCAAACTAGTTTATGATATTATTTGTGGTTATAAGCTTTGATTGAGTGAGTGTAGGTGAGTTTGAAGTTGGTGTGAAAAGTGTCCCCTCACCTCTATCTTGCTCATGTGAAGTCCAAAAAATCTGAAAAAATTCCTGAACATTCTTCGACCAACCTGTAATTTGAGATTTTTTTTTAGTAACTAGTTTATTAACGTGTTTGACTTGTTTTGTTATAGAAATAGTAAACAGTGGTGGTCGTTAAGAGGTCATTGTGATACGGTTTACGACTGCGCCTTCACACCTAACTCAGACTACCTCGTTTCAGTGTCGTTTGACACTACTATGAGATTGTGGAACCTTCACGACTACTCATGTACAGCTATATACAGGTACACTAAATTAACTTTTTATTAAATTTGATTATTAGTTACTGGAAAGCCAGTTTTAAACAGAAAGAATCGTAGGTTTTTTTTCCATTTTGACAGGTTTCTTTTTTATAGAGGTATTGAAAAAGATTACTTGCGTAAGTCAGGTAAGAGGTAATTACAAGCTGTGCAAATTATCATGGTAGTTTTATGTTAATATATGTAGGTATGTACTACATATAATATACTTAAATTATAATATTTCATGTATAGAAAAGTGGATCCTCAACGGGTAAGACGAAAATAAAAACACTAGAACATGTTTTACTGTGGCGACGTTTCAGCTTAGCCAGCCATTTTCAACCATCAAGCAAGCCATTTTTACGACATCAATCTTAATGATTATGTTTGGGCTTGAAAATGGCTGGCTAAGCAGAAACGTCGCCATAGTAAAACATGTTCTAGTGTTTTTATTTTCGTCTTACCCGTTGAGGATCCACTTTTCTATATATAAACTATTACCAGGGTACACCTAGCATCAAAACTTTATTATCTTACCTTTTTCATACTCTTCTATGAGATTTACTTTCTCTAAAAGAGATAGAGTTTTATTTATATTGGCTTGTCTGGGCATTATTTTAAAACTAACTTAGATGTTAACAAGTGAGAGGGCTAGTTAACACTAGGGATGGGCGGAACGGAAGGTAACTATAAAAATAACTAGTTCCAGCGTTGAAACGGTTCCAATCGTTCCAAGATTTCATGGAACTACATTATTTTTGGAACGACTTTGATGTTTTCATTTTATTTTATTTTACTGTCTCATTTTATTTAGTTAATAAATTTAATAAAGAAACGGAACTTATTGTGGAACGAACCTAGACTAGACTCAGGAACACATGAAGTATAAGAGAAACTGTTTCTTTGGAACATAAACAGATACGTTCCAAAAATAATTATTTCCTGGAACTAGCTATTGGTTTGAAACGAAACGTTGTAACTCGTTCCACTCAAGGAACCATTCCTCCCATCCCTAGTTAAAACTGATCAAAATTAAAAATATGTTAAAAGACTAAAAGGTTTTGATTTAATCTTATCTGGCCAGATGATTATCTAAATTAGATAAGAAAGCCAGGTGTTGATATGGTGTTTTAGGCATGGTGTTAGGTGTTATCACTTTTTACCTGGTAGAAGTGCTACTGTACTCTTCCTCTTTTCTTTTTACTTATTTCTTAACTTCAATTCTCTCACTTAATTTGTGTTTTCTGTACAGAGGTCATACGAAGCCTGTGTGGGGAGTTTCTATTAGTCCTGTACATAATATGGTGGCTACATCATCTAGTGATAAGACAGCAAGGCTTTGGTCTCTTGATAGGACCTTTCCAGTGCGAATTTTAGCTGGACATACCTTCGACGTTATGGTAAGTATATACGGTAAAATCTTGCATATAATATGCACACATCCTTATGATATGCGTTTGTATGTTATACGCAGGCTGAATTTAGGGATGATATTTCAGGAAAATTAAAAATTACATATAATACGGATCTAAAATATTGGGAATCATTTTATGTGCTATGTGATTGTTCTGAAGAATAAAACATTCTCAGGTCTTCGATTTAAAAATTTCAAGACAGTAATCCATTTTAGGCATCCGGGAATATTTTTGGTTCCATTTTTGTCAATCTGCCTTAAGGTGGGTTCACAGCTAGCGGATACTTATTTGCGGAGGGCTATATAGATAACAAAATATTGTCGGAGAACCGTCGAGACGGAGGACGGAGTCGTTGTTTCCCTCCCCTCGAGTTTCGATCAGCCAGGTTATAAACATGGCCAATTATAACATCGTTTTTTCAACTTGAATTTAGTTCTCTTGCTTGAAAAAACTTATGTAATAGGATTATAGATAAGTACTTTTATTGTTATATAAATAAGAAATAGGTATATATAATAAAAATGATGAAGGAGCAGATATAATAAGCACAGATATAAAAATAACACGGACAAATACACAGATGAAGATAAAACACTGATAAAAACGTAGATTAAACACAGAGTATAATAAAAAAATAATGCAGGAACAAATGAACAGATACAAATATATTATAATAAAACAATTTTAAAATAAAAACTGAAGGGAAATAAGAAGAGAACGAAGTGAAAGTTTCATACACTACACATACAGGTTCAAGGGCAGTTATAACATCGTTTTTTAACTTGAATTTAGTTCTCTTACTTGAAAAAAACTTAGGTATATAATAAGATTATAGATTAGAACTTTTATTATTATATAAATAAGAAATAGGTATATAATCAAAATGATGAAGGAACAGATATAATAAGCTCAGATATAAAAAAAAACACGGACAAATACACAGATTAAGATAAAACACTGGTAAAAAAACGTATATTAAACACAGATGCAATGCAGATTATAATAAAAATAATGTAGGAACAAATTCAGATACACAATAATATAATAAAAAAAAATTGTAATATAAAAACAAAAAGGAAATAAGAAGAGGACGAAGTGAAGGTTTCATACAGGTTTAAAAGCGGCACCGCAAAAAAGATGGTTTGGAACCAACTTTTTGCGGTGCCGCAAAAGAGTCGCCATAGATGAATCCCTCCGGGCCTCCGTAAATACGGATCCGCTAGCTATGAACCCATCTTTATTTACACCTATTTCTTTAAAAGTACTTATCCTGATATATATGACATTTTGAGGTTTTTTTTTTAAAAGTAGCCCGCAGATAGCCCCTCCCCTGATTAATGTCAACCGTCTGTGCTCTTTTAGTATCGCTAAATTGATACTTTAATTCATGTTAAAAAATCAAAACAATTTGGAAAGTTAAAAAAAAAATTGGGGGTTAAATTGAATAAATTTGACAATTATGGGCTGTAGAATCATGCGGCTACCATGGTTACCGAAATTATTGTTGTTTATATTTTTGTGAGTTGAATCTCGACTCAGTGGTGTTTTGTAAGCGTGTAAAAATATATATTTATTTGTGGTCGTGGAACATTTTACCTTAATTATTAACTTAGAAATAAAATTGCTATGTGGTACTCGCCCACAACATTTTCTGATTTAATTTGCCTAATTAACTCATAATAACAGCAAATAAATGTTTTTAGCATATAAATCCCAAATTCCTTATGCATTTTTTAAATGGACCTCTCTACAATGTACATCCCTGTATAGCAGATAAAAATTGCAGCACTGTGTCCATTGTAGAGGGGCTTTCACTGAACTATATCTAACGTTCACTTTTAAAGCACAAAAACAACAAATCCCTGTTATGAGTGTTCATGTTCAATTTGTATTCTTTTTTTTTTTATTTCAAGATTTTTTTTTTCTTGATTTTTAAGAACCTTTTCTGAGTTAGGTGTCGTTTGACTTTTAGGCATGAATATGCCCCGGAGAGGGGTGAAATATAGCCATATTCAAAATTCACCGTAGTTGAATTTCTTTATCGTTACCCTTAATCGACCCACACAAAAAACGAAGATTAGAAGAAGAGACAAATCAAACTAGTTTATGATATTATTTGTGGTTATAAGCTTTGATTGAGTGAGTGTAGGTGAGTTTGAAGTTGGTGTGAAAAGTGTCCCCCCACCTCTATCTTGCTCATGTGAAGTCCAAAAAATCTGAAAAAATTCCTGAACATTCTTCGACCAACCTGTAATTTGAGATTTTTTTTTAGTAACTAGTTTATTAACGTGTTTGACTTGTTTTGTTATAGAAATAGTAAACAGTGGTGGTCGTTAAGAGGTCATTGTGATACGGTTTACGACTGCGCCTTCACACCTAACTCAGACTACCTCGTTTCAGTGTCGTTTGACACTACTATGAGATTGTGGAACCTTCACGACTACTCATGTACAGCTATATACAGGTACACTAAATTAACTTTTTATTAAATTTGATTATTAGTTACTGGAAAGCCAGTTTTAAACAGAAAGAATCGTAGGTTTTTTTTCCATTTTGACAGGTTTCTTTTTTATAGAGGTATTGAAAAAGATTACTTGCGTAAGTCAGGTAAGAGGTAATTACAAGCTGTGCAAATTATCATGGTAGTTTTATGTTAATATATGTAGGTATGTACT
>KZ651954.1:115198-128418 GCA_001010745.2 Gerris buenoi | reverse complement strand
TAAAGCAGTAGGTTTCACCAGAGAACCTTCAACAACATGAAGGCCTCCAGCTATATTCCTTAGTAAGAGCTGTACCTTGTACTTCCAGGTGGCCCAGTCACCTTTACCTTCTAGGCGGCCAATGTTATACTTAAAATTTTCCATCAGTCAAATTTTATGACTTTTAGTCTATAACTACGAAGTTTTAAAATAATATTTTAAAAAGTTTAAAACTTACGATCCACGCAGTCTGTAAGTGAGTCTGAACCCATAACCACTTGAAAATATAAGACTTAGCAGAGTTATAGTCAAAGAAAAACTAAGTATAATTATTTGAAAGTACAATTTTTGATTTTGAACAAACAATAAAAAACAACATGTCAACATATGACGGATTATTGAAAGAATAACAAAACTCAACAAAATCTTTATCTTTCAGGACATTACTTATTGATATTTTTTTTGGGCTGGGGAACAAGAAATTTCCTTAACGCAAAAGAAACAAACAAAAAACATAAAAAATGTTACCCTCTTAAAAATCTTACCAATAGCTCTAGCTGATAAGTACAGTAGTTTGTAGCCGTTCTCTTTGATTCTAGTAAATAACTTGGCTACGCCGCTCTGGGCCCAATCCTTGCCTACGATAGGAAGAATGTGACCAAGGACATCGGACCTAAAAACAGACAGAGTTATTTTTAAAATTACAATTTGAATATTGCTATAGTTAAACCAGCTATTTTCTTGCAAACATAGGTCATAAAGAAATAATGATAATATACATTGGTAATATAGGATATAAGCAAATATTAAATGGAGGAAAATACTGATAGATAAATTTTGTAAAATAACTACATAGG
Organism: Gerris buenoi; assembly: GCA_001010745.2. Lineage (NCBI taxonomy): Eukaryota > Metazoa > Arthropoda > Insecta > Hemiptera > Gerridae > Gerris > Gerris buenoi. The sequence continues at coordinate 127,582 of KZ651954.1, read as the reverse complement.
TATATTATTAATTACAAAATATATACATACTAACACTTACTTGGTAATCAATTTCTAACTGCACTTACTTGGTAATAGTTCCGTCGATGTCAGAAATGACAATTTTATCATCATATTTCCACCTAAATAGGTAACATTTGCATTTACTAGTTCCTTGATAAGCCGTCGTAACACTGAATTCAACTTCATTAGCACCAGGCTCTAAATTCAACAGCTCCTGAAATCAATAAAAACACAAGTTGAAAAACAATTACCTTAAAGCCTCATTATATTATATCAACGATTGATACGAAATATAAACATTGGTATCTCTGTTTAGATGCGTAGAAAGTGATTCTTTGCGTACTTGAAATCATTGTGCAGGAGCATTTCATAATTCCTCTATTTTTCCGCCCTAGTGCAGCAAAAAAGATGAATTCTTCACCTTAACGCACGATTAGCAAGTTTGTTTACATTTAAAAAAACTAATTTGCTGTTTGTTTAATTAAGTAAATTTATATTGAGTTTTAAGTGAAAAACAATAATTTATTTATGTTATTATGACAAAAATTAAGAAATAAATACGCGTCTCGTAATAATTCACGGCACAAAATACAACTAATGAATTAATGTCATCTTTATCTAAAGAGAAATACTAACTTACAAACAGGAAGTTTACTAAATATTTTTTCTGTATTTATTATTAAAATCCAACAATCGTAGATAAAGTACGGTACTCAACTCATGCAAAATTTTGCTTTGCTCGCGTAGTTTTACTACCCTTGCTGTCACTCGGGTGCAAACTCCACACTCGCATGCAATATGCTACTTTCTGCACTAGATGCATTATGTACTATTTCAGTCTCAACTTGCTTTTATATAAAAGTAACAATCTTAAATTAAATAAAGTACAGAAACTTACAATTTGGTTGCTGGTAAGCCTCAATGTTTTCCTGTATTTTTCACCATTAGGTGAACCAAGAGAATCATCTTTCTTATCATCAATCTCTTCTTTAGATGACCTATTAACAATTAAACATATTATTCATCAGTTATAATCTTTTAATAATTAATGCCACATTTTTTTTTTAAAAAGCCCGATAATCTAAACTACAATATTGATTTGAATAACAGTTCTATTAATTTAGATTTTGATCAATTACAAAAACAAACCCTACAGAAATATATAAAGATAACACCTTTAAATAAAGCAAATTAAAATAAAAAGCAAATAATGTCACATTAGAAATAATATAAATAAACAAAATAAAACATAATAGACGGACACATGTATGAAATATACAAAGTAATAATAAGTAATGCAAATTTTGTCTATTTTTTCATTGCTTTTAAGAGGATTAAATTAGGCTAAATTCTGATTTATTATTATTATTTTTTTTTTTTTGCCACAACTTTTACTTAAACCAAAATGAAAAGAAAAAATCGGTCAGAGACAACTCAGACAAACTTTCTCATATACGAGTTCATATTTACTTGGGCCCAATGTTTTCCATTTCTTAGTTTTTGTATGCACATTTAATTATTATAGAACTTTTCATAAAAATAACATTTCCTGGGCGGGGAATTGAACCCGGGCTCTCTCCGTCCGCGCTTTAAGCTATTTTCTCAGGGACTAGATTTTTCCCGGGAAAACGGCTTATATCGTTAGATTTGTATTTAAATGGACTACATTAAATAATTTTTTAATCAAAATCATCGGAACCGTATTCGAGAAATAATTTTTTTCACGTTTTTTTTTTTTTTCAGAGTTTTTGTGGGGTGATGCCCTCAAATTTGGAGCTAAAATTCATTTCTCGATTTCGCCTCGGGGTATGATTTTTCTGAACATGTATGCCCAAATCGTTAAAATCGGCCCAGTAGTTTAGGCTCCAGGCGTCTGCATATACGACGGACAGACATTTTTTCTTTTTTGAACTCAGGGAAGCTCAAAACGTGTCAAATCTCATCAAAACCTCATAATCAAATTTTCGCGCCATCACAATAATTTCCCTTTATATGAGAAAGTAAAAAAGTTAAGAACCAATTAAGAAAAAGAGAGTTAATTTAAATTTACCACATATAAGTAAAGTTCAGAATGTCCATCAAATGTTTAAATAAGTTTCTAATATAAACTAGCAGTAAACTTTGACTATTACTCCTCTTATAACAAAAACATAAGGGAGTAACAATCTCAAGAAGATATACAGAATATTCTTCATTAGACTGTTACTAACCCTTATAGAAACAGAAGTGTGGATATTCCTTTGTCCCAAAGTGCATTGGAATAAACATTCCATTTAGACTTAGACAGAGGAATGTATAAATAATTACACTCATTTTTATTTAAAAAAAAACAAACAAACATAAGGGAGTAACAATCTAAAGAAGTACAACATAAAAGGTTTTAAAAAGCCTTGCATTAATTCTTTCAAACAGCAAAGAATATAAGTTTGTTCCAACCCCACTATTTGTACCGTCCTTTGTATCATCCCGCGGATCGTTCGGGAATTGTTTAGGACAGGTTTTATACGCTCTAACATTGTACTGTAATAAAATCATGTCAGGTTGGAACGAGTTTAGGACTATAATTCGCACTGAATTAAAACATTCGAGGAAACCTAACAGTTAGGGAACCTTCCTGTTGACATGTGTGATGAATGACATAACTGCGCATGTCATACAAACCAGTACATGGTATTGTCAGAGGATCGTTTGGATCGTACAGTGAACAGTTCGCAAACGATCCCTGTGTGGGTTGGAACAGTTTCGTGTACGGTACGAAACACTGTCACAAGTCGTGTTGGAACAGCTTTTATCTATTGCACATGCCGGTGACAATACCACGGATGGTACAATGGCTTGGTTGGAACAAACCTTATAAGAGTTCACCGTCAACTATTTTATTTTTAATCTCTACGAATAATTACTGAAAACGTACTGCAATGAGAGATCTAAAGGTTGTTCTTGTAGCTCTACCGCAGTTTCCACGACCATTTCTTCAATTCTAAAACAATTCGATTAGTGCCTTTTAACTAATTTTCGAATGTACATTTGCTTGTGTCGTAAAACAATTTTTTATTTTATTAAAAAAAAAAAAAAAAAAAAAAAATCTTAAATTGATCAAAAGATACGTACTTTTCAGGTATATCGATAGCAGATTTACCCATTTCTTCTTTTACTTCTTGAATTGGTTCTTCTCCTGTAAGAACAATAAAAACAATATAATTATTTAGATACGTTAGTAGAAAGTGTTCATTGAGGAATGAAGGGTTCATTCAATTCTTTAGAAATCGATCCAACGAAGGATCGAAATACTATTGCCAAGTGAGGCTTTTATTTCCTTAATTGAGCCAACATTTAAAGAAGAGACAATTACTTCTCAAAAATAATACAACTAGCAATGCAAGAGTTCATGGAACTACTTTAAATTGTTGCTCCCCTTATAAATAAAACAGAGGATACAATCTAATAGATATACATAATTATTTATACATCCCTTTGTCTAAATAACCATTAAGACAAAGGGATGTTTAGTCTAATGTACTTTGGGATAAGGAATATCACACTTCTGCTTTTAAAAGGGGTGTAACAGTCTGTAGAAGAACATTCAGTACACCTTCTTTAGATTTTTTATAAGGAGAGTAATAGACTAAAGAAGAATACTACATACTACTTCTTTAGATAGTTACTCCCTTCTGTTTTTGTTATAAGGGGAGTAAAAGTTTAAATAATAACATTTTGTACATCTTCTTTAGATTGTAACTTCCTTTCATTTTTTATAAGAGGAGTAACAGTCTAAAGAAGAATAATAATGTAGTTTTTCCTTTTTGTCCCTTTTTTTTATTATTGAAATGTGCAGAATGTGGGTCGTGAAGGATAATAAAAACGAGTTTGTTAAAACTTGTGAATGGCTATATTTCGCCCCACTCCGGCAAGATGGTAGAATAGAAAGGTGGGCTCATTCCCTAAGAACCGAGGGTTAGGGTTTCATCGACAATCTTCGTAAGTCACTCGGCGTCCCAAGCTCGACCATTTCTAATAACTTCTATACAATTAAACTAACTTTTTATTAGTTTTTATCAAATTAAGTGACTTTTTTACGTTAATTGGCCCCTCAGACCCCATATAATGTTAAATAAATGTTTAAAAAACCAAAACATACGTTACTATTAAAATTATTATATTTTTATTTAACCTTTTTACGTGAAATAAAAATAATCTTCTCTTGAATACTTTTCTTCTAAATTAAAATTATACTAGTACGAATTATTATTAATATAAGTAAAATACATAGTGTAGAAACTTCGTAAGAAGAGAAACGATGGAAGTTTTATTATATTTGTTTACTTAATTTGTTAATTTGTTGTTAATTGTTTTAATTTGTTACTTTACGGCTTACGGCTAAAACAAATTTAACCAAATCATAACTTACTTTATATTGAATGACAATTATTAATAAATAAATACATAAATAGATCGATAACTATAATATACTAATAAAAATAAAATAAAACGATAATAAATGCATAAAAAAATAAATTAATTAATAATGTTTACATATATTTGTGAAGGTTTAGATTTTTTAACACATTATGTTTTATTTTTAAACTTTTTTTTATTAACTATTTTCACTTATAATATAAAATATACATAACAACATCTTCAGAATTTATTTTCCTACTCATTAAATAAAAAAAGGTCCAAGGCAACTCAGACAAACTTTCTCGTATACGAGTTCATATTCACTTAGCCCAGTGTTTCCCATTTATAAATTTTCCTATGTGCCTATGTACATTTAATTATTACTGGGCATTTCATCAAAATTTGCCATAAAAATAACTTCTCCCGGGCGGGGAATCGAAACCGGGCTCTCTCCGTCCGCGTTTTAAGCTATTTTCCCTGGAACTAGATTTTTGCCGGAAAACGGCTTATATCGTTAGATTCGTATTTAAATGGACTACATTAGAGAATTTTTTAAACAAAATCGTCGGAACCGTTTTCGAGAAATAATAGTAGGCCAATAAAGTGTCCTCTCCTGCTCTTTATCATGCTTAAAAAAAATATATATATATATATTTATAGCTATATATTATTTTTATTTATTTTATTTCATTTATTTAATTATTTGAATTTGAGCGATTTTTTTGAAATTTTATAAACTTATAAATTATTTAACTCGCGTACAGTGAAAGAGCCACTTTTTTAAAACAAAAAAATCACCCATATTTGGATTAAGTACATATTTTAATAAGAAGTTATTCCTTGAAAAATGAGAGTGATTAAAATTTAACATAAATCACCTTAGCTATATTTATTTTGGGTCTAAAAAAAAGCCGTACTTCGTAACATACATTAAAAATAAATAAATAAATAGATCGGTAACGATAATAATATAATATCCAAATAAAAATAAAATAAATAAATAGATTAATTAATAATATACCTAAATATTTTCTGAAGGTTTAGATTTTTAAAACAAATCTTATTTTTAAACTGTTTTAGTAATTAACATTTTTCACTTATAAAATAAAATATACATATCAACATGTTCAGAATTTATTTAGCTACACGTTAAAAAAAAGAGTAGCGCTTTAAGTGCAAAATTAAAGGCATGAGGTTAAATTAAACAAAACTAGTCGCAATTATTAATAGTATTTAGATATAAACGGTGGAATATGGGCAGCCAGCCTACGTCACTGGCAGTCACTGCCTCCCTAGAATGTGGGAGCGCACCTGTATTTCATTTCACCTTGCCACTCCGGGGCATACACGTTAGGGTGGGCCGAAAAAAATGATTTATTTTTTCTCGAACCTCTATAGTGCGGAAAACTTGCCTCCTACAATAAGAAGAAAAACGACGTGAAAAATGTTAAAATCAGTTGAAATCTTCCAGTCGCGCATCCCACTAAAAGTTTATTAAAATTCACGAAATTAAACATTTTTTGTATTTTTTTTAATTTTTCTTAAAATTTTACGATCAACACACTATAGTATTTATGCTTATTTTATGGCTTAAAAAAAGTAAAATAAATTTAAATATCATTAATACTTCAATGTTTTCCGGTCGTGGAATGAGTTCGAAAAACGGGAATTTACAACATTATATACACAATCAACCACCAAATGCAGCAGGCAACACCTACTTAATTTAATTCGCAGGTGTGTATACATGTACTTAATGCATTTAATTAGAAAATAATCTTTTTTTGTTTTATTATTTTAATCAAGCACGTTATTAGTTACCATTAATGCCTATACATTTCAAATGCGCAGTAAAATATATTATTAACGAAAAAATCGCATATATACATAATTTTTGTAGTTTTTTTTTAGAAATTCGGAAACTTCAAGGCTCCGTCGGGAGACCTAAGTGTCAACCTATTTGCCTGAAATTGGGTACACAAGTTTTATCGATGTGCTTGGTGAGTTTTGTGTCGTATAATTCAGACAAAACAGGCAAAGAGCTTTGGCAAAGAAACTCGCAAAAATGTTGTAAATTCCCGTTTTTCGAACTCATTGCGCGACCGGAAAACATTGAAGTATTAATGATATTTAAATTTATTTTACTTTTTTAAGCCATAAAAAAAAAAAAAAAAAAAAAAAAAATCGTAAAATTTTAAGAAAAATTAAAAAATTACGAAAAATGTTTAATTTCATGAATTTTAAAAAACTTTTAGTGCGATGCGCGACCAGAAGATTTCAACTGATTTTAACATTTTTCACGTCGTTTTTCTTCTTATTGTAGGAGGCAAGTTTTCCTCACTATAGAGGTTCGAGAAAAAATAAATCATTTTTTTTCGGCCCACCCTAATACACGTGCCTGAAAACATCATTATAACTTCTTAAAAATACTCTGACTTATATATAGTTTTTATTTTAACTAGTTACCCTTCACGACCCACATTCTACACATTTAAAGAATAATACTATTGGTAAATAAACTATCTTATTCAAATCTCATTATAAAACTAAGTATGAAGTAATTTTAACTAAATACCATTCTTTCGCCACGAGAACCAAGATTTGTACGGCTTTTTGGCTGAAGCAGCTTGAGAAGGTTCTGGGATTTTGCACTCGAGTTCATTTAAAGGTTCTTCTGCAATTCTTGCCATCATCTCCTAAAAGAATAAATAATAAAGGTATATTAAACACAATTTACTGACAAGTCATTAAATGGCAAACAAAAAAAAACTAATGCCAAAGGCAAATACAGTAGAATCTCACTGTAACAAACTAATAGAGGCTGAGGATTGTCCGCTGTTATGAAAGTCGATTATATAACAAATAATAACGCAAAAGGGTGCACATCAATGAGAGTGCAGTAGGTACTTAAGTTCTTTTAGCTGTTCCTATTTATTCAGTACTTAATTAATTGGGTCAATAAGTATAGTAATAAATAAATATAATAAATATATAAATATAATAATATAATAAATAAATATATAAGTATTGGGTCAATAGGTATAGAAGATGTAGATTACTAAAACTGGCTATATTTGTTAAGGTAACCCTCAAATGTTTACCGATTTTATTTTTTTTTTGTTAATTTTAGTATGCTGCCTATTATTTTTATAATTAAAAAAAAAAGTTGTTTTCTCCTTCATCCATACTTAATTGTTGACAAAACCAACTACTTAGTTGTGTTAATGTGACTTTTTCCTCTTATACCGGGCATGATTATGTCATGATGTTATTGGAGGAGGACGAAATATACCCGGTTGTAGTAATCTATAAGTCACACAATTTGTGAGAGACACCAAGGGATGTGCACGCAAGCGTGACACATAGGAACTACAAATTGTGCAGCCTATTGCTGTGTGCAAAAACGGTATTACATTGCTAATGTGTTTAGCCAGCCAAGCAAGTATGGCGGTATGAGAGCACGCTCGTCTCTGATAAGTCCTATATATGATTTTCTTGATATGGTATAGGTCCAGAGTTGGGTGGGCATCGTCGGGCCCCTGATGAGTCGGTAGCGACGAAACGATGCAGGACATGGCGCAATGCCGAGCCAACTTCTTAATGACATATTGTCTGATGTTGGAACAGTTCCTATGTGCCACGCTTGCATGCACATCCCTTGGTGTCTCTCACAAATTTTGAAGCCCATTGCAGTGTGCAAACACGGTATTACATTGCTAATAATCTATAAGTCATCTGTATACCCTAATTGACCCAACTAATTAAGTACAGTAGTTAGCTGAAAAAAAAAGGTGTTAATTACACAGAAAATAAAATATAACCTTAAATTTAGGTTTAATTAGCAATTTTTGATGAACACTAACAAAACAGAATTGGACCAAGAACCTGCTTGGATCGGGCGGCAAATAGAAAAACTCATCTTTTATGTCCACTATAGAAAGGTCTGTTACAGTAAAGTTCTAGTATATTGATTTATTTCAACAATTGTTTTTCAAAACTGAGCAAATATAACTAACATGGTTTAGCATATTATTATAATTTATATTTTTCCATAAAATTAAAAAAAAAGCTTTGGTTTATTTTTTTGCAAAATCCAAAAAGTTAGAATTTTTTTTTAATCGATTTGAAAAACAAACCTGTGGCAAGGGTTTTCTGAAGATGACAAGGGAAGCGAGTAACGGAGCGGCTTGTTTCCAGTTGAGGACTTTGCCTTCGATTCTTACCAAGAGCTTGGGATTAAATACAACGGACGGATCGGAAGCGAAATCACCGTAGCTCACTAGATTAGCGTTAAACTGCTCTTCGGTAGCTCCTGAGCCACACAGTGACATCGCTGTGTCTATGGGCCAACTTCTGAAATAAAAATTAAAAACATTATCACAAATAAATCTATTATATACAGAATTAAAGTTCGTACTTCTTTAGATAGTTAGTCCCCTATGATTTTTTAGAATATTAACTATACATTACTATTAAGAAAGAGGGATGTTTAGTCCAATGTACTTTTGGACGAAGGAATATCAAAATTCTGTTTTTATAAGGGGAGTAACAGCCTATAGAAGTGCCTTAAAGTCTCTGTATTAATTATAATTTTCAAGGATCACTTTTTTTTTCATCAATTCCGGGGGGGGGGGGGGTCTTCTACACCCGAAGTTGCAGGCTTCTTAGGTGGGCCCATATATCAAACCCGGGTTAGGGACCGAAATCTTCACACACTTATGCATGAAGATATGGTCGTTAACCATGACTCCCCTCCTAGTTGTATTACAACCAGGAGTGTCATCATCATGGTTTCCAGGCCGAAACCTGGTGGTGCCACTCTTTCGAGGAGCTTCCCATTTGTTTAAACAATGCTGGGTGGACATTGAGCGGGGGCCTGGTCTGGGAATCGAACCTAGAGCTGCGGTCACCTTCTGACCCAGCTCGAAGCTGCTTAACTTGCCTCATCGCAAGGCGAGCGCTCTAACCTCCAATCCACCCAGGCCCCCTCAAGGATCACTTACAACTGGAAACAATTATTCTGTTCCTGAGAAGTAAGTTAATTTTTTTAACAGAAATACCTGATATATCTTGTTCTAGAAATGTAGGAATAAACCTGTCAACTATAGCTATACTAGGAACAATGTTATAATTTAATAGAAAAATAAAAGCAGAAATTCCAATAATCTGAAAAATTCAGAAATCCAAAAAGGTCCCTGATTCCTACTAGTTTAGGTCTATCCGAGTCATACAGAATTCCAGACTAGTAAAACTCTTCTTACTTACATTAATTTACCTCCGAGGGAGAGATTTATTATTAAATTTGCCAAAAAGTAGAATCTCTACATGTAGATAGAGACACTTAATTTAGAAGAATAGTATGTAGATTAACTGGATCTAATAATCTACAAATCTACCACCATCTACAGCCTTGCTTTTCTTATTTATCAAAATAACACTAAATCTTGTAAAACTTACAGCACTAAAAATGAATGAATGGATTATTCATTCATTCAATAATCTACACCAATGGTTCCCAAATGTTAGTCATTCGTAGAACCCCAGTAAATGAATTAAATCATGAAGGACCCCTGACCATATTGTAGGTATGACAGTGTCTATTGTCTATGGAGGTCATCTTAATGAATAATATAAATTGTCTCTCCACGTAAACTAGCTAATATGTTTATTTTAAATCACAAAGCAGCTTTTAGCCTTCATAAAGCCATCATCAGTGCCAAAATGTGGAAGAAGTAGAGTTGCATTATATAAATAAAAAGTTAATGATGGTATGGAGTCTTACGATGATCTCCGACATGAAGTAGACTGGATTCATTCATTAACTTTTCATTTATACGATTTAACTCTATTTCTTCAACCTGATGGCTTTATGAAGGCTGAAAGCAGCTTTGTAATTTAAAATAAACAAATTAGTCAGTTTACGTGGAAAGACAAATTATATAATTCACCCTGACCACATATTTAAATTAAACTCATACTTTTGACATTCACTTGACTACCACCAGTGTATTTAATGGTTATACCAAATTAATGGTAAAATAACAAGATAGAAAAATAAATTGTAAAATTTATTAATCTGGCATTCGGATTATTTTTATTTATCTAAATCGGAAATAAGGTATATTTAAAAAGTGTTGATAATTGAAGTAAAAAATAATTTTTAATTCATTTTTTTATAATTCATTTTGTAATTTTTTTTTTAAAGTTTAAATTTTAAATTAAACCAAATTATAATTATTATTAACAATGGGAAATAGACAGAGAAAAATGGACTCCAGCATTGCGACTCAAACCACTGGCCTCTATATCTCCGTTACAGTGCTCTGACTGCTTAATTCGGGACTAGATATCGTTATAGACAGATGAATTGTTCTCCAGTATAGCTTAGTTGGTCAGAGCACTATAACGGAAATATAGAGGCCCATGGTTCGAGTCCCGATGCTGGAGTCTTTTTTTCTCTCTCTATTTCCCATTGTTAATGATAATTATAATTTGATTTAAATAATTTTTATTTTGAAACTTTTTTTTACCAGCCAGGTATGGACCCATTGCAAAACCCACCTAGGACCACCTTTTGGGAACCACTAATCTACACTAACAAAGTAAGAGCTTACTTCTGAGTGAAGTTGAGAGGGAGGTGCAAGCAGGACTTCTGGCAGCAAAGTACTCCCTCGACTGAGTGTGGGCTCTGAGGCAGCGACGGACCATTCCCAGATTCAGCATCTTCTTCCCTTGAGTCTTCTAAAATCATTAATAGAATAACATTGTAAATCAAGACTATCCATTGAAAAATAAATATATTAAGTTGAGTAAAAAATAAATACATCTATTAAAATGGAAGTCACTCCTTTGAGGGGACAGGTCTAAAAGAATCATCAATTTTTTGTGTTTTTTATTACAAAGAACATAGTCTAAGATCCGGTACAAGGAATATATACCCTCATCTGTTATTTAATGATAATAAAGAATATATGATAGAGAATTTATAGATTGATACATCGCAAATAGGTTGCCTAGTGAAATCGCGTACCGATGATGTTAAATAATAAACTGTTTATTACCTTCCCCTTACTTCAACTTCCCCGATGTGTTATTTATGAAAATCGAACATTAACTGAGAGAATTCACCCCAAGGAATTCAAAAAATAAGAGTTGCCTACTTTTCTCTCTGGGCAACTATGGAGTTGCCAGGTATAAACAGGTGAGTAACGTAATTAATATACCCTCATCAGTTATTACATCGAGTTATATATCAAATGAAAGGTAATTATATTCCCAATCCAACTGTATTAGGTTGCCTTAGATTCTAAATTAAAATTCTAAATTTTAGATCTAAAATCTAGGCAACCATGGATTCATCCAAATTTTTGATAAGGCAACCTAATGCAATTGGATTGGGAATAAAATTACCTTTCATTTTACCCCTTCTTTTAAAAACTGTCAACATTGCTTTGATTTGTTACATTAATTAAAGTAACAAAATAGCAACATTCAAGTAGTATAGACGGATGAAATTAATTTGGGACCATGCAAAGGCTACTATCGACAAACCATCCAAATTTCATAAAAATCAGATTAGTAGGTTTTGAAGATAATAGGTGTAAATAAATGTATGTTTGTGCGCATGTGGAAGAGAAACTAACAAGCGCAGAAGATTGAAACTTATATGGGACTAATAATGGGCTAATTATGACCCTACCATACAAATTTAAATTAAATCAGAGTGTAGTTTTTAAGATATGTTGGTCTGAAAAACTGAGCAACAGACTGACAGACAGACACGGAACCAAAAATATTCCCTGATGTCTGAAAGAGACTTCTGTCTTAGAATTTATGAAATCGGGAGACCTAAAAAATGTTCATTCGGCGGAAACATAGCTTTCGTTACCTTCAGTAACGAAGCAATAGAGGGGGAACAAAATCCTAAAAAAAAAAAAAAAAAAAAAAAAAAAAAAAAAAAAAAAAAAAAAAAAAAAAAAAAAA
>KZ651954.1:85440-99235 GCA_001010745.2 Gerris buenoi | reverse complement strand
CTCCGTACCCCGTACCCCTGTGTACCGATTTGGTCCATTTCAGATTTATACCTTCCTGTGGTTAGTCACTATGACCATGCCAAATTTTGTGCAGATCGGTTCAGCCGTTCTGGAGGAGTATTAATCATAAAAAATTCAAAGTGTAGTATAAGAGCTTCGCTTCGCTCAGCTCAAAAAATATTTTCTAGCTCTACATGGTAAAGTCCAGATGTAGGACTCACATCAAGCTAGAATTTGTGTATAAGTTACAAATATTACTCCAAATCAAAGTGACAAACTTACATCGACTTGAAGTTTGGTCTACTAACTAACAATTACTCAGGATCATTAAAAAATCACATTGCCCACCAAAATGGGCAGAACATGGCGATTCAAAACCAGTTAGTTTCTTCAAATGCCTACTGCCTAACCATTTGACGAACTTAGACAAACTAATTCAAACTAGGACGATCGTAGCTAACCACATATTCTTAAAAGGCACCAAAAGATGAACTTACACAATTAACACAAAATTCTAGCTTGATGTTTGTCCAGGAGATAGCGTGCAAAAAATTTCAGACTAACATCAAGCTAGAATTTTGTGTATAAGTAAATCTTGATGGTGCCTTTTAAGAAGATGTGGTCGGCTAAGTTCGTCTCCAGGACATAGCTTGGCAATAAACATTAGTAACTAACCTATTAATTTAAATCAAATTATAATTACTATTAGACAGTCAGAGAAAAATAGACTTCAGCGCCGGGATTCGAACCACGGACCTCCCCCTCATATAATTACAGTACTTTATAATTACAAGCGTATTTCTCGGTCTAGTTCTACTGTCGTTTCTTGACTTCTAAGACTTGTGGAAAATTTGAAAAGCTTAATTCGGGATTAGGTATCGATATTTGTCAGATGAAAGTATTCTTCAGTGTAGCTTAACTGGCTAGAGCATCGCACTCTGGAAATGAGGGGGAGGTCCGTGGTTCGAATCCCGGCGCTGAAGTCCCTTTGTAAATTGTAATTATAATTTGATTTAAATTAAAATTTAAACGTTCCGTAGTATGAATACTACCAAAAACTTAAAAATTGAATTTCTAACCTATTAAGTGACTAACAGTTAGTTAGTCAAATATTACTCCAAATCAAAGATATCACCTATTAAGTGACAAACTACCATCAACTTGATTTTTGGTCTCAACTAACTAATTTTGTACTACCAAAAACTATTCAGGAGTATGTTTCACAAAGTTTAATGGGTAAAAAAAAAAAACCTAAGGTAAAAATGTAACAAAATAATTAAAGAATATTTCAAATCAACTAAACATCATCAATATCAATTATGGTTTTCTTCTAAATTAATTTTTTTCTCTCTCTATCAACATTGAGATAACGAAACGAAAATAGAGGTTTTTGTTTTAATTACAAAGCGCTGATGAGTTGGGACGCAGGGATCAATTCATAGCCCGGCTCCAAAATTTCACTTTTACAGCCACCGTCAAACCTGCAGTGAATATAGTCAACCAGTAAAAAATGCACAAACAAAAAATGAAAAAAATCTAATTTTTTTAAAAAAAAATTACTTAACCCTTATTTAAAATGAAAGAAAAAAAGATAAAAAAAAATGCAACATGAAAGTGTATGATAAAACAGCAGTGTGATAAAAAATAAATAATAAATATTCACAGAAAAAAAAAGTAAACCCAATGCTTCCGCTACCTTGGTAAAACTCAAAAGCAATCAAATTGACCCACAATGTATTAAGATTACTTTTTATAATTTGGAATGATAAATAAATGGTATTTCCAGAGTATTAAATGAATTGATGAAATAATATGATACGATATTTTAATATTTTATTGTTATTATTATGGCGAGAGTATAAATAACAACGTGAATTAATTGTAGAAAAATTCTGAGAGGACGATCAGAGATCAAGTGTCAAAAAATAAAATTCATATTTTTGTAAAAAGTATTTTTAAAGTGGATCATTATTTAACAATTAAAATGTAAAAGAAAATAAATAACGGTTCATTTGGACACATGTTATTTAATGAAATTTAATAAAATATAAAGAAATTCTAAAAAAAAAATGTATATACAGTGTGACTGGCGTTATATGTGAAAAAATAAAGTGGGTTGTTCTACGCCTCAGGGGCTACAAAAAACACTATTTCAATGAGTTAAATTAATATTAATTTAAGAGTACACCCTATTTTCTATACAATCAATTGTTTTTTTGATGGATGGTGAGGTGTATTAAGCTGTAACTAAGCCATTAATTCATCTTTTCGAGACGTTTCGACTCATTGAAGAGTCATCTTCAGTCAATTTATTTCTATAACAGATTTTCAATACACAATTTTTTAGAAAACAATGCTTTTTTGACATTCATATTCATAATTTTAATTACACAATATTTGACTTCAAAGTCCACACTTTGTTTTTATTTGTGCAATGTTTATGAATATGGAATCCAAGCGCCTTATTTAATTGTTTGATGATAATCTGTTCTTCTTTATGAAGACTGTTTTTGTTGATATTCTTGGCAGTGTCCATCTCCAAGTAATTCATTTCAATGAGTTAAATTAATATTAATTTAAGAGTACACCCTATTTTCTATACAATCAATTGTTTTTTTGATGGATGGTGAGGTGTATTAAGCTGTAACTAAGCCATTAATTCATTTTTTCGAGACGTTTCGACTCATTGAAGAGTCATCTTCAGTCAATTTATTTCTATAACAGATTTTCAATACACAATTTTTTAGAAAACAATGCTTTTTTGACATTCATATTCATAATTTTAATTACACAATATTTGACTTCAAAGTCCACACTTTGTTTTTATTTGTGCAATGTTTATGAATATGGAATCCAAGCGCCTTATTTAATTGTTTGATGATAATCTGTTCTTCTTTATGAAGACTGTTTTTGTTGATATTCTTGGCAGTGTCCATCTCCAAGTAATTCATTTCAATGAGTTAAATTAATATTAATTTAAGAGTACACCCTATTTTCTATACAATCAATTGTTTTTTTGATGGATGGTGAGGTGTATTAAGCTGTAACTAAGCCATTAATTCATTTTTTCGAGACNTAAACTGTTCAGACTTCAGGAAAAACTTCCTCATTTCCTAAATTTTCTATTAATAGAACCGAGCTTAAACTGTTCAGACTTCAGGAAAAACATCCTTATTTCCTAAATTTTCTATTAATATAACCGAGCTTAAACTGTTCAGACTTCAGGAAAAACTTCCTTATTTCCTAAATTTTCTATTAATATCAATATCATTACCTATTCATAAGGAGAAATTTTGAGAAAACTTCGCTGAAAGTAAAAAAGAAACATGTTTATTGTTGTTTTTGTTAAAATATAGGTGAGTATACTAACCTATATTTAAAATATAGGTGAGTATACTAAACCAGTCTTGCTTTTTTTAATTATATACTCACCTGTAAGTAAAAAATAGCAACAATAAACATGTTTCTTTTTTACTTTCAGCGAAGTTTACTAAATATTCTGCTCTATGAATAGGTTTTAATATTAATATTAATCGAAACCTTAGTAAATAAGGAAGTCCAAACAGTTTAAGCTCGATTCTATTCTGTTATGGAACCACAAAGAAAAAATATTTTTTTATTTTTTCTTAAAAATAAAATTTGTATACATTTTTGGTCATGTAATTTGAGGGAATGAAAATGAAAATTACACTTTCAGAAATTTTGTCAGCTTTACAACGAAACCAACAATTTTTTTCTAGCTTTTATACTTTTGGAACAATTAGTGTTTTTATGAGCAAAGGCATGCGATCTTAAAAAAAAAATCATAAAATTTAATTTTCGGGAAAACGGTTAATATTTGACCCATGGTTTATATAGTGTTTTTTGTAGCCCCTGAGGCGTAGAACAACCCACCTCATTTTTTCACATATAACGCCAGTCACCCTATGTAAAGAAATTCTTATAGCTCTTAAAGAAAACTAAAATGTAAATTAAATCCTAATAGCTCTTATGAACCAAGATATTAAGAAATTCTTATAGCTTTTATAAACCAAAATATAATATAATTCTTATACATAATTCTTTAAAACAATAGATGTACTTGAAAGATACTTAAGTTATTAGGTAGGCCAATAATATTTTATGTCTGAATAACAAAAAGTTTTATTGATCAACCTTTTAATGTACAGTAGAGCCTCGATAAGAAGTGTCTCAAGGGGATTAGGGAAACAGTCTTGTTATCAAGGTGCTCTTTTTGTTGAGGGTCGTGTTATCAAGGTTATTTTGGCTATCAGCCGTGTTATCAAGATTAATGGGCGGGGTTTTTAAGTCTAGATTTGTTCAAAGTACCTCATTCCTGAACAGAGTCGCGTTATAGAGGTTGACTTTTCAAAACGACTTGTTATAGAGGTTCTTAATTACGTTGTGAATTGGAAAAAAAAAACAACGTGTTATTGAGGTTGCTTGGATAATAATAGTCGCGTTATAGAGGTTAATTTAACATTATGTGTTATGGCAATCTCAAGGGGATTTGAAAATTGCTCTTGTAATTGAGGTTGTTGTGTTATCGAGGGTCGTATAAGTGAGGTTCTACTGTATTTGATCTCTAAGGTACATTCATTTGGTTAACAAAACTATAGATATGGCCAAATTTATTTTTTTCGTATAAAAAAATTATTAAATAACACGTTGCATGTAATAATCAAAATTAATTTTTAAAACACGATTTCCATTACATAAAAGTTTATATTTTAGTTATATTTGAACTAAATTTATAATTATTTAATTTAAATTTTTTGCAAATGTATAAATTGCTTTTTTTGGATCAAATTATTATTATTTTTAATTGAACGCCCCCTGCCCCATCTTCAAATTTTTAGCACTAAATGTAAAGCAGGCGTTCTCTGCAAGCTTTTACAAAAGCTCAGAGCCTTTTCTTTTAAGTGAAGCTTTAAAGCTGAACGAATTTACTTTTAGTAGGAAAAGTTTTGTTAAATTTGCACACAAATACATAAGAAAAGAAGAAAGACAAAAAAACAAAAACAAAAAACAAACGAAACAATACAAAAATAATTGCTTTTGTTAGTTGAGTTTAGTTACGTTGAAAAAAAAACAAAAACAATAGTTAAATTTAAATTGGATAATAAGATGTATTATTTGATTTATTTTATTACCTAGTTCCTGGAGTGATTTCTGTATCACTGAAGAAATGAATATCTCTTTCTAGTTGACTTGGGTCCAGATTTATTTCGACATGACGCCTAGTTTCTTCCTGTAAAAGAAACGGAAATATTTGAGCGTTAGAAATATGAATTAAGAACACTCTCAAAATAGAATAAAGACATGTTCATAATGATTTAAAAAAAAAAAAAAAGCCAGAGAAAGGCTTAGGTCAGTCAAAAGGGCATCATTCCATCAATTCCGACATCAAATTTCAGACTGTTCATAATCCAGATACAATTCGAGTGAAAAAATTACTCTGTACATGCTATACTAAACAAACAGTGTTCTTTTCTGTTATAATTAAAAACACTTAAAAAATTTAAGTACATTAATGATTTTACTCAGTATTCAGTAAATTATTTATATCTAAATAAACATAACTAATTTCTTATCATATGTAAAGAATAAAAACATACCCAAATGGGTGCCACAGTTTTAAAATGCAGTTTAAAAAAAGATATTGTAAAAGAAAAAGTAAACTTTTTCAGTAATCTATTATTATTTATATGAATTTATTCCTCTGCTCTATTTCTGACATCATCAGAGTGATTTTTTTTTATATTAAGGACGTTTACCGGCCCTTTTATTGCTACATTAAAAAAACCTGGACCCCCAATAAGTCAGAAGTTATAAAGTGAATAACAGGGCCGACAAAAGCTCAGCCATATAAACCATAATTGGCATTAAAAAAAATCAGTCCGATACAACTCAGACAAACTTTCTATAATAGATGTGATACTGCACTTAAATTTCGTAATATCTCATTTAAATTATGTTTTTAAAAACATATTAAATAAATTGGTAAGGCGTGAAGTCTCACGTAAAAAGGGTTTCGTTGGTATTGTGAAACAAAATTAGTAAGGGGGAGAAGAGGGAGTTATACGAAAAATTTCGATGTTTTTTGACAAAATGGCGCCAAAAATTAAACACTAACCCTAAGTGGTATATATATTTGTAATCTACTATTCAATACCTTTCATTTGATACCCCACATCAAAATTAGTAAGGGGGAGGAGGGGGGGGGATTATTAATTTTTTGACAAAATGGCGGGGAAAATGAGATATTACCCACAAGTGTTATATATTTTTATCATCTACTCTTCAATACCTTTCATTTGATACCCCACTCAAAATTTTAAAAAAATATTTTTTTTTCGCGATGTGAATCATCCGCCATTTTGAATTTGAACAGCTGATTATTTTGAGTCCTCTATATTTTTCCTGTGTGCGCGTCAAAACGATCTTTAATACTGGTAAGTTTTACGCTTTTATCTCTTTTGCTTCAAAAGTTATTGGAACCGTACAGAGTGACAGACAGACAGACAGACACATGAACGAAACTATAAGGGTTTCTTTTTTTTTGGTTTTACCAACGAAACCCTAAAAAGCGTTCAACAGGAGGTAGGTTTTTTATTTTTATTTTATTATTTTTTTTTTTCCTCTTTAGGCCCTCTGCACACGGAGCAACTCAAAACAAACTGATTACAAACTCAAATCACCAACCAGTTGACTATGAGTTTCAACCTGTATAATTGAATGGGACACCGCAAACGGAGCAACTCATTACAAACTGGGTTTATTTTCCGTCAACTCAAAAATGACTCGAGTTTCCAGTTGAGTTTGTTTTGAGTTGCTCCGTGTGCGGAGGGCCTTAAGGTCTCCTAAGTTCACAAAAGAGCTCTGTTTAAGGTATATGAAAAAGTAAAAGAAAAACAAGCTTACCTCTGAAGGTGGTGGAAGACCAGGTTGAGGTATACCTATAGTGCAGTTGTTCTCAGTTGTAATTTCAATGTCATCCATAGTAAATATATCAGTCTCGGACTGAGATGGTTGTTTGACAGGCTGATCCCCTGCCTGCGTGGGTGTCTTCTTCACCCCATCCTTGCCATTCTGAAGTTGCAACTGCTGCTGACGCTTCTTTGTCGACCGTTTCCTTCTCCCCCTCTTCTTCCCTCCAGAATTGCCGGCAGAACCACCTCCGGCTTCGTCCCCTGAAGGAGAGTCCTCCTAAACCAAACAAATGAAAATGTGTTAAATAGAATGTCAGCAAATTAACACTAAAGGTGTGTTTACACCTGACGTTTATTGCATGATATTTATGTCAGACAGAAATCTCAGAAGTTTGAGATTTATGTTTCCACTGTCAGCTATAAGTGTCGACACTTCTATACCAATGGATGTAAACACTGATTATTTGAAAATTCAAACTCTTCTGAGAGATATCGCGAAAGTTGACCTCCATTTATTGCAAAATTAAGCATTGCAAGTAGTGTCAGACATATATCTCCGACATAAATCTCAAGCAATTTCTCTCAGATGTAAACACTCAAAGCAATTTCTGTCTGACACTTGACATTAATTGCTGGAGAGAAGTGTCAGGTGTAAACGCACCTTAACAGGACAATCAAAAATTATTTTGTCAAGGGAATCGAAGCATTTAAATTGAAATTACCTTATTCAAAGTATTTAAGCAAATAATCTAAATAAGAGGTTTATATAAAAACTAAAATTATACTTGAGAAGACCACAATAAAAAAGAACATTGAAGGTTAAATACCATAAATATTTCAATTTTTCAACTGAATGAGTCAATGTTTCATGTCTATGTTGAGGGGATGAATCGCTGCTTCTAAGTTATCTATTAATTATTCTATAGAATTAAGCCCTCAAAGAGAGTTCTTGAAACTACC
Source organism: Gerris buenoi (assembly GCA_001010745.2). Taxonomy (NCBI): domain Eukaryota; kingdom Metazoa; phylum Arthropoda; class Insecta; order Hemiptera; family Gerridae; genus Gerris; species Gerris buenoi. The sequence continues at coordinate 91,343 of KZ651954.1, read as the reverse complement.
GCCAAAAACTATCCAGTTTAAACTGTAAAATAACCCTTATAAACCTTAGCTTAAATGTCCTTACTACTAAAAATGGAGGAAGACGCCCATCTATCCAGAGTGTGGCGAAAACGAGGAAACAGGAGGCAGATTCTGTAACTTTTATGATATATATCCACTGTTACATTATATACCGCTATAAATCAAAGTGTTGTTATATATTGTAGTGAATCTGTAAAGTGATGCCAGCACTGTGTGTGGCCAAATGCCAAACTACGGATTGACAGCGTCCTTTTTATTGGCCATTTTATAGTTATTTCAGTCAGAAAACAAGAAAAGGGAATGAAAACATCAATAATGGCGTCACTTTGTTTTGGTTTTTAAACATTTGATATACAACAACATAACCTGACGAATTATATCAACAACAATTTTGTGTGGATATAAATCAAACCTTATATATATCAAACTCTCCTTATATAACAACAGACAAAGTTATAGATTCACGTTGACAGGTTGCGCTCACATGTTCGTAACAACAGTTTGATATATAACAACAAGAAAAGGGAGGTTTCAAAGTTACAGAATCAGCCTCGCTACAAAGATGAGTCACAACTATGAGTCCCGGAGTTGATTAAGCTTAAGATGTAAAGGTAAAGAAAGATACTCCTACGATCCAACCGAAGAGGAATTTCAAAAATCATTTTAATTAGTATTTACAAATATGTAATTAAAAATTAATAAGAGCATGTAAAATTGTGTCAGATCTAATATTCAAATTCTGAAAACATTAACAAAATGTCAATCACTTATTTACGAGGATGGATCAAATATAAACTGCACCAAGGTTGATGGGGGCAGAACATCACTTCTAGGCTTATTAAGTGGGGTCATTAGAAGGGGCCAAAGGGGGTGTCTCCCCCTTTACAACCGTTCACCAGTAGCGCTCACGATGTCTAAGTAACAGGTGCCCCCCTCTATTGCCCAACGTATTATTATAAAATTTCTTGCCTGTGAAGGAGTCAAACCTTCGGGAATTTTCCAGAGGTTGTCCGTGCAGTTCGGGGACCAAACCCTCTCAAGGACCCGTGTGTTTGCCTGGCACAAAGAGTTTCAGGATGGAAGAGAACGAGTAGAAAATGAGAAATACGATCAACAGAGCAGCATTACAGATCAGACCATTCGTGCTGTTCGTGACATTATTGAAGGTGATCAACGTGTGACCGTCTCCAAATGGCTGCACATGGATAAGTTATGGGAGCTGCCATCCAGGCAGCCACACATAGATCACCTTCAATACGGCCACGAACCACAAGAATGTTCTCATCTGTAGTGCTGCTCCGGGGACGACGATCGTGTTTCTCATTCTGTAAGTGTTGTCTTCCCTCCTGAAACTCTTTGTGCCAGGCAAACACACCCGTGTTGTTGAGAGTTTCGTCCCCAAACTGCGCAGTCAACCTTTGGAAAATTTCCGAAGGTTTGACTCCTTCACAGGCAAGAAATTTTATAATAATATGTTGCGCAATAGAGGGGGGCACCTGTTGCTGAGACATCGCGAGCGCTACTAGTGAACAGTCGTAAAGGGGGAGACGACCCCCCTCTGCCCTCTTCTAATGACCCCACCTAAACAGCCTAGAAGTGATGTCCCGCCACCATCGACCGTTGGTGCTCAGAGATCAAAGTACCGTTTATATTTGATCCACCCTCATACTTATCTAATAATTCATCTAAATAAGTTATCAACTATTTTTTTTCTTATTTAAGATCAACTGAATGATTAAAAATAGTTTGAAAATATATAAAACAGTAAGAAGGTGGTGGGAAGGTGGACTTCAGACACCAATATAAACATAATTGTTTCACGCAACCTATACAACACATAAGGTTTGTTCCAACCACACCTCAAACTAGTTGCAAACTAGTTTCAAACTGTATGAAGCATGTGCATTAGCAAAAAAACGTTAAAATGTGGTACGATGCGTACACCTCGGACAGTTCCAAACCAGTTTGAAGTGTGGTTGGAACAAACCTATAGCTAACAAGTTAAGACATAATACAACAATAACAATAGACATAACACCCCATAAAGTAATGACTTAGGTTCCATTTTGATTATTTATTTAAATTTAAAAATGACTTTTTACATTATTTAACATTGTAAAATACATTTTTTGTCAAAATTGTTGATACCTCATACCAATGTTGGTTTTTTTTTTTTGTTTTTTTTTGTTTTTTTTACAGAAAGCTAAAATTATTTTTAACACGGACCACCAACACCAACTTATCTTTAATTAAAAGTGGTTTCAACTAAAAGTGATTTGCGACTGGAAATAGGACGGACTTCCAAGCACCCACCACCATTCTGCCATTTTACAATGATCATTATGTACCTGGTGATATGTTTTAGACGTAAACTTGTGTCTTTTCCGCAGGCAAGACTTCAAAGAGCGGAACCAACCCTAAGTTATGTAAAAATAAATTATGGGATGTAACAATAAAGCAAACTACAATCAATGATAACAGATAACACAGGTCTGCGATTAAAAAGCTGTCTATGATTTTTTTACTGATTCTTATGTATTTAGGTATGCTGAATCCAGAAAAAATAGTTAAAAAATTCCAGCACATCACATTTTGTGGAAAATTTAAAATAAAAAAGTAAAAATCATGGTTTTGGATGATACTAGTAGGTGTTTTTTTTAATTTTAATTATTTGCAAAAAACATTTTACTGTCACAGTATAATAAACTAGGGTAGTTTGTTTGATTAAAATAGCTTTAATTTGGCTCTGGTTAAGAAAGATAATAAGATATACTGGGTTCAACAAATTAATACTACCAAATCCTTATCAATTTTAGTTGTACTATGAAAACTTAAAACTTTATTTGCAAACAATTTTTTTTAAATCTTATTTACACATTCTAATGTAAGTGGGACTATAAAACACTTCAAAGTATTTTTTTTTACTAATTTTTTGAGTAGGGGTTCACTCTTATAATGTCTCCTTTTCGCACAATAAATACATTTTCAACTGTGTTTTGTTTGAAAACACTACGTGCTGGAGAAAAATGGAGAACATATTTGGATTCAGCATGCCAAAATACTTAAGAATCATTGTAAAAAACTAAGACAGCAGACAATTTTTTCATTTTTGCAGACCTGTGTAATTATTATTTTAAAATATTTTTTATTGGTGTACAGAATGGATGACCGCATTTTAAATAGGTCACCATGTGCTTAATACTAGAGGTAAGAGATTGATATAAAGCAAATTTTCAAGCAAAAATGTGCAAGTTTACTCGACATAAGTAAAAATTTTAAGTGTGGAAGATAATGTCCGATAAATGACGCCTCGTCGATTTACACATTCTTAGAGGCGCTGGGTGAAGTTGAGCATCCCATTTGCTAACATCTCGTCAGGGAATCTGATTTTTCATCCCCTATTCAAAGGATAACGAAAAGGATACTGTCCACATATCATCCCGACAAGATGGAGCCACTGCACACACAAGTGTTCATGGACAGTGTGCGTCAAATTTTTCTCAGTCGTGTAAATAATGTGGAATAATGTGAATATGTAAATCGAAAAGGACGTCACTTATCGGATATTAACCTACACTTAAAACTTTGACTTATGTCCAGTAAACTTCCACATTTTTGCTTGAAAATGTTCTTTATTTCAATTTCCTGGCTCTAGTATTAAGCTCATGGTAATAATTTAAAATGTGGTCATTCCACGCTGTGCCACCCTATATATTTAAAATATTATTAATTATTAAATATTTATTAAAGAGAAGTTTGCTTACTTTATTAATTTTTCCCCTACTGTGTTTATACTATTCTTACAATTAGTATTGACTTTTGACAGTAAGGAAAAATAAAAAAAAATGTGGAGAACAGCTAATGAGAGCACTGGATTCTTAATTCGAGAAAGTCGGACCAACTAGGCAAATAAAAATGTCACCGACCCTACCCCTCTCACAGGCCTAGTGGCTTTATTTTATGCCTCATATAGGTTGGCCAAACCTGAGTATCAAAAATCAATACTAATCATAAGGTTAGTATAGTCTACTTCGTCAAAGTTTGTTCAAATTCAGATTTTTTTGTGCGTTTAAAATGAAAATAATACAAATATATTTTGATTAACAATGTCTAAAGTTCAAAATAGAATGCCAATTTTTAAATTGACCAATAAATGGATATGTCTTTATAAATAAATTAATGTTATTGTCATGTTCGTTGTTTCAAAGAATGATAGCAATAATTTCTGTACCTCAGATGTAAATTATTGTAAGTTCAATTTTTTTTTTAAAAAAAAAGTAATTGATATTTTGTGGCATGCATTGCATTAAACTGACAGATATTATGCCATTAACAACTACACCAACCTTTCTTAGTAAATAAAGAGATAATCAATGTAAAATAATCAAATATCTTTTTACTTATTATATAAATTAATTCCAAGAGAGATAAAATCATTTCCACCTAGAGACAAGATGCCTACATTTAATGACCCTTCCACCCTGTAATGTCCTGGTGGAGACATAATAGAAAATAAAATACAAACAAATACTAATAATAGTAATACATTTTCATGGGGTTTTCTTTAAATTATACAATGTTTATAACCTATCATTTATATAACCTTTCATATAAAGAGGTAAAGGCTGATTTACAAAAATTAAGTTGTTAAGTGATTAATTAAATTTTAAGTGACTTAATTTTTAGTAAGCGTTTACACTTATTCACAATTATTATTTAGTTAAGCTGTTTAGTTCACTAATGATGAACAGCGAACAACGTGTTAAAGACATAAATACTGTCTTAACATTTGTAAATAATATATAAACAAAGATCTACAAATCAATAAGCGAGGTTCTGCCAAACTTGTGCATTTAACTAAATTGCGCATGTCCAGTGATTAGCCACGCCCACCTACTTAACAGGAAAATAGAAAAAAATTCTATTCTACTTGTTTAGTTGCACGCTAAATTTTAACTTGCAACTTATTACTAAATTCACTGTTTACATTCATTAAGTCATTTAAAATTTAGTTAATCACTTAACAACTTAATACGTGTAGATCAACCTTTAGACAGTGTTGAAATTGTCTACACTTCATGGAAAAACACTGAATTAAGGATGTTTCTGGGCATTGAATCCAGTGTAGCCAACCTTTTAACCTCCCCTTCTGTAGACAGTTGCCTTAGTGTGCTTCTACTGGCAAAATATAGAACTAAAAAGTGAAAACTGAGAAACCTCCTAATACATCCAAACTTCCTAGAACTATATTTTTAAGAGTGTCACATTTTTTGTGTTTTTTTTTTTATGTTGCATGGCGGGACTTTCTTCGGCCCCCTAGCCCAAAAACTTTGCTATTGATCAATAATGGATAAAAGAGGATAACATTTGAAAAATGATCTTAAAATGTAAGTGTTAAAGAGACAAAGATCTGTAATACTTCTAACCTTATTGAAGGAGACAGACAAGCTCTCTTTAGACGAAGAGCCGGTATCAGAGGAACGATTGTCAATAGGTCTAAAGTCGGGCGCACTCAGTTTTCTTTGAGACGAAGCGTTCTCTTCCACTGTCTCTGCTTTAAATGTCTTAGCACCACTTTCAGATATAGTCGTCCCGGGCGGTCCTTCCGGAGGTATTGGCTCTTCTCTGCAAATAATAAACAATCAAATAATTCATTTCAAACAAATTGTGGTTAATAGTTCGTAAAAGACTAAAAAAAAAAAAAAGTCCAGAAAGTCATTAAGACATGCACCATGACTTAATGAGCGAATTTTCAAAGAAATCTGTGTATTATTAGCTTATGATAATATAGGAAAATTTTGGATTAGAATTGGGATGGGTGAAAAAAAAAAAAAAAAAAAAAAAAAAAAAAAAAAAAAAAAAAAAAAAAAAAAAAAAAAAAA
>KZ651954.1:41751-70789 GCA_001010745.2 Gerris buenoi | reverse complement strand
GCCAGTTCTTTCTCTAGCTCTATTATTTTAACTAATTTATTGTGGAGATCATCAGGTTTTTCACAATCATTTTTGGTAATAGCTATGTCATGCTTATTTCCCAAGTCTACCCACACCTTCCACCACGACAGATTTTTATTAATAATTTCTTTGGCTAAAAAGTTAGTAAGCCTTGACTCATCATGCTGTAACACTTTCACCAAGTATTGAGCTTGAAGAGTTAGTAAATGGTTAGTAAAAAAAAGGTTCCTCTCATTGAATAGGTGATGATAGAATCTTTTCCTCTCGTGAAATTCCAAATTACATTTGAAGCCCACAATTAGGCATGCGTTGTGTTTGAACTCTTTGACGGATAACGCAGTCCAACGTACTTAGCCTGAGCATTAGTAAAAGGAACATGCATGTGTTCTAACTTTTACTGAAGTTATTGTCGGACATGTAAACATTACTGACAGACAGACAGATGCATCCTGTTGTTTTGTTGAATGTTAGAAGCTCGCTTTAATTATTACAAAATAAATATGAAGACTGAATATGACCTTAGTTAGGGTCAAATTATTTCTAAAACAACAACTAGTAAATCTTTTAATTCACATCTACAATATCCAATAACATGGAAATCAGCGAACATAGAATCCTTAAACAGAAAGATTTCCAACTCCCCTCTTTATCTTCCTGTGTTAAGCCTTAAGTACACAGAGCAAGTTTACAAGCTACAAACCGGCGAGTAAGAAGCCGGCGAGTGCGCTAGTTGTCGTGCCACACGAAACTTTCCACTCACTCAGTAGTCAAGAAGCTAGCGTCTAGAAACCATTGGTGCTGTGACATTTTCCGGTTTTTAATTTTTGTGTTGTGAAAATTTGTTACATTCCTGTTTATGTTGGTTGGTATTTCCTGGTGGTTTCTCTGCAGTGTCCTACTTCCTGTAGTAAAAATGAAATGGAATGCGAGAAATATTTCGTTGTTTTAACAAGTGTACCAACAGATATTACCACATATCTTTCTCTTGCGCACTTTCTGTTTATCGTTTTGTCGTCTAATTAATTCGTTTCAAATCACTTTTCATACAACTACAACTCCCGCTAGAACCAATTCCTCTGACATCTTCAAGACCAATGCTACCTTGCCGCTTGTGTACAAGCAACTGTGAGTACACTTGGCTAGTTAACAAAGCTAGCTCGCTCAAAAGCAGAATTTTTTTCAGAGCTGTTTTAGTAGCAGCTAGTGGAAAGAGTGTATCAAGTACACTAGGCTAGATTATGAGCAGCTTGTAAAAAAGCCAGATTGTAGATTGTAAACTCGCCCCGTGTACTTGAGGCTTTAGACTTCTACCGCTGGTCGAGCAATTTGGCGGTTAAAATTATAAACAAAATCTTAATAAATAAATAATTTAATAAATTAATTAGTTAGTTTTCTAGATGCGAACTTGAGATCTCTTCCACTTGGAGCAATCGCGCATTCCTTACAGCCCCAGTAGCTCGTTTTTTTTTTTTTTTTTTTTGTTTTCTTTTGTTTATTTACAAAATAGTACAAATGTCTGACAACCAGTATTTGTTTATATTTTAGAATTTGAGGAATGTCAAAAGATCATAAGTAGTTTACAATTTCGGCACTTCTTTAGATGGTTACTCCCCTTATAAAACATAAGTGGGATATTCCTTTGTCCCAAAGTACATTGGACTAAACATCCCTTTGTCTTAATAGTTATTTAGTCAAAGTCATTTATATTCTAAAAAAAAAAAAAACAGGGGAGTAACCATCTAAAGAAGTACCACAATTTCAACCGCCTAACAGCTCGATCAGCACTAGTGGTCCTTACAACTCTAGAATACTGGAGTTGGACCCCCCAGGTGGAAATCATCATAAAATATAAGACTCATAAACTTAACATTTATAATTTAACAATAAATTAATTCAATTTAATCTTTAGAGATTTGTTCAGAGGAAGAATTTCTCTTTTCACTATTTTATTGTAGAAGATTAGACGAAGGCCAATAAACAGAGAATGGTAGGAGTGAGCCCGTGACCTTCATATCTAATAAGTTCAGAGAGTATTGACATGCCTCAAACCCAACTACACTATATATTATACAATGTACAAAATTATACTATAAATCTTTATATATCTTTATCTCAAACTTTTATTTCTAATTTGATCTCCAAAAAGAAAGAAATCACTATCAATAACAGTTAACAGCCTGTTTCTTAGTGAACAAATTCTATGCTTATTTAAAGAAATAAGAACTTTCTCTGGATATATACAGTAAAAATGCTTATAAGTTTGATCTACATTTAAAATGAAATACCTAATAACTTAATTTTTATGTTTTTGGTAGTAATCATACTACAGAAAGTTCAAATTTGAATTTAAATTAAATCATAATTACTATTAACAATGGGAGATAGACAGAAAAAAACAGACTCCAGCGCCGGGACTTGAACCACGGGCCTCTATACTTCCAGTTAAGCACTTTAAACTAAGCTACACTGAAGAATAATTTCCTCTGTCAATTACGATACCTAGTCCTGAATTAAGCTTTCAATTTTCCACAGGTACAGGTACTAATTGGGTGCTTTATAATTATAAGCGATATTTCTCGGTCTAGTTCTATTGTCGTAAATGTTGACTCCTAGACTTGTAGAAAATTGAAAGCTTAATTCGGGACTAGGTATTGTAATTGACAGAGGAAATTATTCTTCAGTGAAGCTTAGTTGGTAAGAGCGCTAAACTTGAAATATAGAGGCCTGTGGTTCGAGTCCCAGCAATGGAGTCTATTTTTCTCTGTCTATCTCCCATAATAACAAAAAAAACACTTCAAAACACTTCTAATACATTAATCATAGAATGATCGATTATTTAGTTTAGTTTGTAAATAGAACTTACTTATTAATGCATTTTGCTATTAATTCTGCTTTCCAATATCTTTGACTTCAGTGGCATTTAGACGATCAACATAGCTGTCAACTTGATTTTTAACCAAGTTGACAACAAACACGGACATTACTTTTAACAAAGTTTTCAACCGAATCTACAGGTTGTTCAAGTTTGTTGGAGGAGGTTTTTGGGTTTAAATCGAGATAAGAATTGTTATACCTCGTTAATATCATGATCATGAATTATGTGAAAAAGAGGCTCCACCCACAAGAACTTTTTTACTCCAACCTCAGGACCGACATAAAATTTGAATGGACAACTTATCGACAGACGATAAACATTGACTTCAACATGGCATATTGACAACATAGTCAACAAGCTTGTTGATCTTCTAAAGCGGCCTTTAATCGTTTAACAGATTATAGCTCACAGTTTGTTTATTATTTTATTTTTATTTTTTAAATTCTAATTATTTTGAATACAATTCAACTAAGGCGCTAACGATAATCTAAAGTATTAATTCAAAATAAATAATGTGTTCTAAACAAACAAAAAGTTTGGAGGCTATATAAGTCAAAAGACTCAAGACATTTGTAACCTACCTAAAACCCCAGCTCTTTAAATCTGGTGGGTATACCTAAATAAATTATATGAATCGTAACAAAGTAGTAACATGCAAGCTGTATCAACACATGATAGTAAAACTTTAACAAAAACACTTTCAGAATGTATGGTGGTTGACAGACAACTTACCCTCCCTAGCCTGTATTTTGTTTGTTACGAGAGCAAAAAACTAAACATAAAAACCATTTTACAAAGTTTATTTCCACTCTCAATATATACTTTAACAAATATATACTTTATGTAAACTATAAACAATATCTCTCCTTCCTTACTTCTTCTTGTTCTAATTGATAAAGCTTCATATTCTCCAAGTGAGAGTAAGGGAGGAAGAGAGAGAGAGAGAGAGAAAGAGAGAGAGTGTTTCCACTCTCAATATAACAAATATATACTTTATGTAAACAATAAACAATAACTCTCTTTCCTCAATTCTTCTTGTTCTACATGATATAAGCTTCAAATTCTTCAAGTGAGAGTAAGAGATAGAGAGTAAGGGAGGAAGAGAGAGAGAGAGAGAGAGAGAGAGAGAGAGAGAGAGAGAGTGAGGGGAAGAGAGAGAGCGAGTGAGAGAGAGAGAGAGAAAGATAGGGAGAATAAGAGAGATAAAAAATATTCTTGGCTTCTTTACTTAACTAACAACACCGAACTGCGAAACCAAAACAAACCGTATAAATAAATTCCAAAACTGTAACTATCAATAAAATAATAATTGGCAGCCACAATTTGGTTGATCAAATGTTTACTTATGCCTTCTTTTTAGTCTAAATTTTAAATTTTTGCATCACACAACTTGAATCTGAGCTGTTCTATTTTAGTTTATTGCACCAATCGTTGTCACACTATCAGACTGAACTATCATAACAATAGAAACTGAAGCAGGAGTTGTTCACTAAAACTGTGTTATTAAAATAGTAATGTATTAAAATATAATTAATACGAGTACAAATGAACTACACTAAGGCCCTCCGCATACGGAGCAACTCAAAACAAACTGATTACAAACTCAAATCACCAACCAGTTGACTATGAGTTTCAACCTGTGTTGAATGGGACACCGCACACGGAGCAACTCATTACAAACTGGGTTTGCTTTGAGTCAACTCAAAAATGACTCGAGTTTCCAGTTGAGTTTGTTTTGAGTGGCTCCGTGTGCGGAGGGCTTAACATGAAGTGACCACTAATAAACTCCGAACCTCAACAACTCAAAATTTAAGGGAATATGTTTTTACTACAAGTTAATGCACTTTCCGATTCATCGAGAGTATCAGCAATCTCAAATAAGCAAGGAAAACTGAAATCACCTTTATTTAGGGTTACCATATCACCCGTTTTTCCCGGAAACCACCCGTTTTTTATTCTTTTTTTTCCTCCCCCGGATGAAAACCCCCCAAAATGGTAAAACCACCCATTTTTACAAAGCTCAGAGAATTTTATTTAGTAATTTACTAGTGTAACAAACGTATAACCCATATTAATTAAAATAAAAAAACCTTTTAAAATTTATTGAAAACAAAACCTCATATAATAAATTAAAAAATACAATACGCAAAAACAAACTTAGAATAATAATCTTTGAGTCTATCCATTTTTTAGCAAAAACAGTGTTTGATTTTGATTAAGTAACTAGTTCCTTTGATTCCCTCTATGCCTTTACTAGCGACAATTGATAACACTCTGTTATCAATTGTTTGGTTTCATTTCATCACATATAATCTCCTTTTAAATTTCATAAAATAAGTTCCTATATAAAAAAATTCAGTAAAAGTTTTTATTTACGAATAGTTCAGTAAATGTTAAAAGGAGCGGAACCGTCTTCAAGTTAAAACGGTTAAACATTTAATAACGGTTTTGTACAACTTGAGACATTTAAGTTGTACAGATTTTAATGAAGAAATTGTGAAAAAAATACTTTTTGAAAAAAATAAAAAGTTGTCAAAAATATAATAATAATGTAAATATAACAATAAACAATAATAGTAAATAAGAATAAGACAATTTACCATTTCGTTTTGTTATTTTTTAAAATACAGATTAAGTAAAACTTAATATGTTATATAACCTATATACCGGTTATATATACCTATATATTATCAATTTAAAGTACAATTTGGTTAAAATAAAAATTAAAAAAATAAATATGTATCATTATATTTAAAAAAAAAAAAAATAATAATAAAAAATCTCCACAAAAATTTATTAAAATTAATAACAAAATTTGATCTCAGATAGCGACAATTCTCCCCATTTTATATTATTTTTTTCAAAAAATTTCCGGGGGAGGGCCCCCGAACCCCCCTAAAAATTTCCCCCGTTTTTTTAGATTTGAAATATGGTAACCCTACCTTTATTTACTTTTATTTTCGAGATTATTTCGAGATATTGAGGTAGCACTGCAATTCCTGTACATTACAGATAAATTATTATAAGTCACATCTTAGTTATAACAGGAGAGCTAATTTTTGCTTAAAAAAAAAAAAAAAAAAAAAAAAAACAATCTTTCTCCAAAATATGCATTTTTACACACTCATCTCTTTTTTACTAACAAAAAGGCAAAACTGAAGAATATGAGGTGTTTTATAGAAAAGTTGGTAGGACCTCACTCAAAACGTATTTTTTGACAAAGGGATCCAATGAAGTCCCAATTTGACAAACTCTCCAATGAACAAATAACAAATACAGTAGAACCTCGCTTACACGACCCACAATAACACGACAACCTCAATTACAAGTGCAATATTCAAATCCCCTTGAGATTGCCATAACACATAATGTTCCCTCAACAAAAGAACACCTCGATAACAAGACTGCTTCCCAAATCCCCTTGAGACACTTCTTATCGAGGTTCTACTGTATAAAATGTCTCAAATGTTTAAACCATACAATATAATCTCTTAAGTGTATAAATCAAGCAAAATTGTTCTGGCAAGCAATTCTCAACCAACAACACATGTATACTAACACCACAATTTACCCCTATTGTACAGATTTAATAGATGGTTATATAAACCGAGCAATTTTAAAATTATTTTAACCTCTACTTAAAAAACAACTATTTAAGTGAAGTGGATATTAGGGTAAATCAGACTCAAATACATCTAAGCGAGTAGTTTTCAGTTCATCTTCAAAATTCAGAGCATACAAATGCCAGAGAACAAGAGCACTACAATTTTAGTGATACTATGTAAAAAGCTGTGATAACAGCATAGGATTTGCTTCAACAATCTGTTAAAAGGTCAACAATCCCCAAACTGTAAACAACAGTTTATCTACATACTTAAATAGTGAGCTTTAAGTCTATTATCAAACATGTTTTAGACGAAGTAACATCTTTCTGTGTTCATCAAATTTTGTATTTAAAATAAAGTAAGATTGATTCTTGCTAAGTAAGTTATAGGTAGTTTATAAAATGATTTTAAAAAAAAAGTTAGAAGGGTCAACAACATTATCAACAACTGTAAATTTATCGATATTTTCGATCATGACCTAACTTCAGGTCCTCAACAATTGTCAACTTAATTATGTGGACATATTATAAAGGTACTGTGACAAAATTAAGGTTTTGAAGGATATCAATGCATTTTCAATGAAGATTATGTGATTTTTAGATTAGGAAATGGACTGTGTTGTAATACATTCCACTTAGTAGATCGAATTTGTTACTTACAATTTTCTCTTTGCTCCTGAGGACGCCCATCTTACCAAAACGAACGTGAAAGGGCGAACATGTAAATGTGCCGTCTGGTTGCTCCACGACCACCACGTCTATCGCTCCAGTCAAAGTAGCTGCGTTTATCTCACTGTATATGTATTTACAGTTATTAATCATCTTCTCAATGTAATTCATCTTCTGTGAACATACGAACAGAAACTATTAGATTCGACGTTTACGTTTTGTATAAAAGTGTTAATTCTATTGACATTTTCCGTATTACACTTAGAATTTGGACTGGGTTTGGTGTTGAAAAAACATGCAATCTTGATATCACAATCTTGTTCGGTATTAAAATGTCAATTGTCCGGAAAAAAAATCCCCCCAAAAAAACAAATATTTTTTGGGGTAACCTGACATGAAATCACTGACCTATCCAAAGCAAAAATTAAAAGAGTAACGGAATCAAACAGTTTGTATTTTTTTGCACCAGTTATCGTAACATAAACAAAACGAGATCTTAACAACACTAACGGTTCGTTTACGATGAATATTTTGATGATTTCCGAAGATGAAAAGTGACGGAGACTTCCTGAGGCCGGGTAAAGATACCGAGTCGCTCTGTGAAAATGATTCGGGGAAAAAATCAATAAGTACGACGGGAAAGTCAGGGATTGTGAGTCATTGGGAAAATCGAGAACGGCAAGGTAGTTCACCGAATCCCCGGAGTCGACTGACGTTCCGTAATCGTAATCACATGACCCGAAGTCTATCAGCTGTTTCCCGTCCGAGCATGCGCACAACTCTCCCTCCCTTCCACCTTCTATTTCAAAACAATTTGGACGATTCTTCTGAGAATTCCAACCTTTATAAATAAGAATTATGAATAATCCCGATCGCACGAGAAGTTTCTAATTCATATTTTACTCTTTTTTACAATGTAATTATAATTACAAGAGTCGAAGCTCTCAAACAATTACCTTTAAAATCCGATAACCTTAAACCTTCTCCGTATCACTCGTTAATTCTGAGTATGTACATTACCAGGCATGCTTTTTTTAACGTAAAAAAACAATAAACACATGGTATCTTAGGTCACCTGATCCCAAAAAATGTACTCTTATTATTAACAGATAAATATAATATTACTTTATAAATATTTTTTTATGTATCCTCCAAATAAAATGGCCATGAAAAACAAATAAACATTTTAAAAATACATTTTTTTAATTAAGAGAGGTCATACAAATACAACGTATATAATTAATTGTCACCCAGAGAATTTTTAAACAAGCAAGAGCTAAAGAAAACAAAATACTCTAAATGCCTTAATTTGAACTCTCAAATTTATTTATGCTACTGCGTAACCCACGCACAAAAAATGTTTGATTCTTTAATATACTTCATACATATTAAATATTAAATAAAACCATAATTTATAGAATAAATTTAGTAATTATATTTTCAGGGTTGTTTAGTCAAGTCCATATTTTACATCAGCGTGCTGACGCGTTGAGCCTAAACTACTGAACCGATTTCGAAGAAATTTGGACTCATGTTCAGAAAAATCATGCGCCGTGCCGTAGTAAAAATCGAGGATAGAAACTTCAGCTTAAAATTTGAGAACGTTAATCCCCAAAAAATATCCATCAAAACACAACCCGAATCGAAAATGGTTCCAACTATTTAAAATGTAGAATATAGTCCTTTTTAAAAATGAATACCAAAGATCATTTTATATAATCGAGTAGTGTCCTGTTGACGAACCTCGAGATGATTTTTGCTCAGCTAAGGCAAAGCCAACCACATTTATTCCAATATAAATAAATTTTTGTTTTGATTTGTTGGTCTTTAAATAGATATAATAACAACTGTATTAATTTACTTAGTTTTACTTTTTTCTAAGTATAAAAATTACGCTCGTAACCACATATACTCCGTTTTCCCGGAAAAAATTCTAATTTCCTAGTTATTGATGAAAGTAAATCTGAAAATAGAAAAATATGTGTACAGTTCAAAAACTTTTAAAAAAAGCCCGGTCCAACTGGAAGCGGATTATCCGCGGCGGACAAACCGTTTGTCCGCCGCTGACTCTGCGGGCTGTAATATTGCATCATCCGGGCCTTAAATAGATAAATCTAAACATTTTTTAGTCTAACTACTAACTATGTATGTAACTAAGGGTACGTTCGGAATTACTAATCATCATGTCGTCTGAGAAGTAACCGCAGTAACCGGTGTCCAGAATCCAAAAAGACCAACGAGGAAATTACATTGTAATTTTTAAAATGTTTTGTCTCTTGTTGCGTCGGTTTTTTGTTATTCTTTAAAAAACATTTTTTAATAGTTTTTGTTTAAACATGAATCTTTCTCGCGTCACTCTTTCACTTTGTGAAAGATGAAAAGTGAGATATTCCTTTACCCCACAGTATATTAGAATAAACAACCCTTTGTCGTAATAGTTATTTACTTTTTTACCAATTCTACATTTCAATATTTTATAGATATCAATATAAGTGGGCAACAAACTAAAAGCGACCCCCCCCCCCCCCATATTGATGTGAACAGTCCGATGCAAGGTTTCAGGAGAAAGAAGCGGCTGAAAATCACATTAATATGTGCAATTAGTTTTCTTTCAGTAGAAGGAAAAAGGAAAGGGATTAAGGGATAATAGATATATAAAGATTTAACCTACAGGGGTGCCGCTACAATAGTTTATACACTTGAGAAATCCTAATAGCTTCACTTCTTACCTCACACTAGGTGCAGCCAAGGATATTAAATAAAGAGGATTGAGGGTTGTGGAAAAAAGTGACCCCATGAAGATAATAGGTAAAATATGAGTTCCAATGGGACAAATTCAAAGATCTTATATAAACTAGATGTAATGTAAAGAAGGGGTTTGGGACAAAAAAGTGGCCCCATGGAGGTATTAGTAGAGTAAGAGAAATTGTTGAAAAAAAGCATACTGCGCATGCTCCGCGACCTTTTGACTGGGACAAATTACCTTCTTTGATAGTTTTAAGGTTTCCTCTGGTTAATTTTGAATCAGGTTATGGTAACCTGTCACAAGTTTCTTGGTAACCTATAACCAAGAGGAAGGTAATTTGCAAATCTCCATGGGGTCACTTTTTTGCCGCAACCCTCTATCTGGTTTATAGAGGGTTTTTAGAGGTAATTTTTTTTTAGAGGTAATTTTTGTTTATAGAGGTAATTTTTGGACAAATTACCTTCCTTTTGGTTATAGGTTACCAAGCATTTGTTTATAGTTTCAGTTTATAACCTAATGAAGAAGGTAATTTGTCCCAGTTCAAAGGTTGTGGAGCATGCGCAGTATGATTTTTCTCTCCAATTTCTCTTACCTCTATGGGATCACTTCTTTGCCTTAAACCCCTTCTTAATATTGCATCCCCTTTATATAACATCCTTGGGTGCAGCTAAAATAGTTAATAGTTTTAATTTTAATGCACTTGCGCAATATCTTCACTATTTTCTGTCTCATCAAATACTAACAAAAACCAATAACCAAAAGCCTATGTTATGTTATAACTATAACCTCTCTTTGTTTATAACCTTTTTGACTGCTGCCTTCAACCGGTCCAGAAACAAGGTTATTTTACTTTAACCACAACCACCAACCACCCACCGGTCGACCGGTTTCTAGTTACTTATTTTTTAATAAGCGTTACGGCGTTACTTATTAATTAGATAAAATGATTCGACTAAAGGTCAAAAGTGGACTGACCTAGAATAACTGCAGAATTGTTTTTACATTTAGAGAAGGGATTATCGTTTCCACTCTTGCCTTACTTCGTCATGCAAATCCTTAAAAATATTAAGTATTTATGCAAATACTTAATAAATAAGTCTTTCCTTATTTACATATCCATGGCATAATTAATTACTTTTTTGAGGACGGTAATTTATAAAGTACCTAAAATGATTTTATGTGAAATAAATTAACTTTAAGTTAATGTAAATACCTGAATTAAGAAATATTTGTGCCAAACCTATTTTTTCCTTTTACCAGAATAATCAGGGATTTAGTTAGGGTTAAGTTGAACTTATAACTTTTAGTTTTAACTGGCTGAAGCATGAAGCATACCCTCTTTAGACAACAGCATTAGGTTCCACATTCATCGTATAAGAAGGATCGATATAAAAGAGTCTGTCTGTGTCTGTGTTAGTGCGAGTTGTCAGACAACAATTATCTTGATCTTATATTATGACTATTCTATGCAGTAGAACTAAAAACAGATCTGTTAATCCTGCTTAGTAAGTTATCAAAGATTTGTAGATCTTTAATCAAAAAAGTAATAAAAAAAAGAAACGGAGTAACTGGCTAACTGCAGCTTCATGCAAACATGATGATGAACATGCAGTCATTCTTCAATAGACCAGCTGCTTTTGTAAGTGAAACTTCTTTAACGGCGGTAGAGTGAATTTGTTTTTGAAGTGAAACTTCTTTAGCGGCAGAAAGAGACTTAGATTCGAAACTCGTCCAGTCCAAGTGTAATGAAATTTGTGTAATGGAAGTAAAGAAACAAAAGTCGTGTAACAGAAGTTTAGTTGGGTTATTTTATATCTATTTAAAGACCTGCAAATCAAAAGAAACATTTATTTTTATTGGAATAAATGTGGTTGCCTTAGCGTAGCAATATATATATATATATATATTTTTTTTTTTTTTTTCAATTAAACTACTCATAACCTATTAATGCGTGAGAGCCTCACACATACATATTTTTTATTCTCTGTTGACACAGAAGTAACGGTTATACACAAGTATAGGTTATCGGGCAAGTTTATAGCTTTAAAATTTCATCCTAGTGAATTTTGTTTTTCGATCATACTAAACTGCTTTTTAAATTCAATATTAACCTTATCATCCCGCGCACTCTTGTGTGATAACAAATCCTGATCAGGAGTTGTTGAGAAAGACGTCTATACGTAGACCATGAAAGCAAGTGGCTGTCAAGGACAGGTTCATCTATACGCCAGTTTAAAACTCAGAAACGATTTGCCACGTTTTCAACTTCAGCACTGTCTGAAAACTACACTGACTGAAAATAAATGTATTTCCGTCAATTATTGTATAATATTATCAACAGCTGTTAAGTAAAAAGTATTAACAGTAGTCTTATATAAATACACTACTGTCTACGACCGGTGTTTGTTCTCTATATTATTTTTTTATCACTAATTAAAAATATAGATTAGAAAATAAGATAAAGATAAGCGAGCAAGTAGAAATAAAAGTAAAATTAAATCTGAATGTAGTCCAAAGATGGTATCATATTAATTTCAGCCGCCTCTGCCTTTTAAATTTGGCTAAATTTATGTTTTTATTTATGAAAAAAATTATAACAATTCTGACTGATTTAAGACAATTATGGTTTGATAAAATAATAACATTATTAGATTATACGCGATAGGATGCGAGGAAGCTATGTGCCACACTACTTTTACTCGATTTTAAAGTATATTAAATAAGAGCTCAATAAAATTTTAGAATTTAACAACTGGTTGAATTTATAACGTTTTCTCCACTATGATTAAGTGCATCAATCATTTTAAAGTTTTCATCCCTATAAGTAAATATACATCAATAATTTTAAAGTTTTCATCGCTATAAGTAAATATACATCAATAATTTTAAAGTTTTCATCGCTATAAGTAAATATACATCAATACTTTTAAAGTTTTCATCGCTATAAGTAAATATACATCAATAAATTTAAAGTTTTCATCGCTATAAGTAAATATACATCAATAATTTTAAAGTTTGCTTCTCTATAATTTAACTGCATCAGTACATAATTTTAAAGTTTTCTTTTCTTTGAGTAAATAAGGCATCAATCATTTTAAATGTTTCTCCTCCTTATGAGTAAGTGTATCAGCATCAATAATTTTAAAGTTTTCTTTACTATGAGTATGAGTAAGTGTACATCAATATATAGATAATAACTTATTTAAATTAAATCGATTAAACATTTATTGTAATCTAAGTTTGTTTAAGGTTTAAGTAGAAATTATTTTTATAAAAATGTACAATTTTTAAGAGAAATAATAAACCAATTTTTCAGAAAGTAGTATGTTTTAAATTGGCAACGATGTCAATTTATTTAGAATTAGCGATATTTAGTAATGTAAATATTATAATAAATAAAAATTAAGCGAAAGGTAAGGAAAGTTAGGAGGCGTCACATGCAATCTATAATACTGATTATAGACATAGATAGTCTGTCTATAGTCTAACGCTGCATAGTAACCGCTAAGAAATAACACTCAATAGACGCTTTACTAAGGCTTCTTCCGGTCTTTTCTAAACAAATATAGTATAAAAAACTCACATTGATAATACTCTTATCTTTTATTTCACCGGTGTTTTGTTTCAAGTGTTAACACGTGTCGCATTATCTATACATCAAAACACCAAAGATGAAAGCTGATGAAATATGTATAAATCTACTGTCACCAGGCCCCCATTTAAAATAAGCTGCACACTGGGCTAAACCTTTTGCAGCCCCCCCCCCCCAAAAAAAAAAATAAAGGACTGAAATACTGGATTACTGAATTGTATTTTAGGTTTACCCCAATGTGGGTTGATAACATATCTGTTGTAAAAATGAAGTATTAGTATTAACCTGTACTGAATGTGTAATGTTGATAAAAAATTAGTAGACCTATATTTATATTTTTAAATAATATTCATTATTTATAACTACGTTTTTAGTGCACACTGCAAACATAAATGAACATAATTTTAACATGTCTAATTTTTAAAGTGAAAAATCAATTTTTTTTAATAAATAAAAGCGTGAATTAAAATTGTGTTATGTTATAACATTTATTACCAAAGAGAAAAAAACAAAATTGATACTATATATATAGATAGATATATAGATATGAAAAATATTACCTTCGGATTTGACCACAGCTCGTACATGAAATACTCATTAACATTTTGAAATTAAGGAAAAAGTCAAATTTTAGATGAAATGAATTACAGTAAGTGAACAGCCTGTAATATAATCATTTTCTATACTTTTCTTGAAAACTTTTAGTTAACATAACTACATATGGACCTTTTTCTTAGCTAACTTGGTAAAAACTTAGGAAAAATGCGTGGCCTACGCAAGTTAGTTGTGTCGTTCCTGTTTTTTTTTTTTTTTTTTAATCATTGTTCTGAAAATAATAATAATAAAAAATTATCCGAATAATTTCCGCTCCCCAGAAATTGCTGCCCAGGGCAATTGCCCAGTCTGCCCATTGGTAAATCGGGGGCCTGAATCTTGCCTTGATAGTGGTCACTATACGAGCAAAATACAGTAGGACCCAACGATATCAGACAAATTCAGACACAGGGTTGACCGAATTAGCGAGGGTTTTTAAAAAATAACGTANTATAGGTCCAGAGTTGGGTGGGCATCGTCGGGCCAATGATGAGTCGGTAGCGACGAAACGATGCAGGACATGGCGTTTTGCCGAGCCAACATCTTTGTGACGTTCGTCTGGTGTTGGAACAGTTCCTATGTGTCACGCTTGCGTGGCACATCCCTAGGTGTCTCTCAGTAACACAAATTGTAAACAATATAGCCTGTAATATATTATTTTTTCTATACTTTTCTTGAAAAATTTTAGTTAACATAACATGGACTTTTTTCTTGATTTTTTCTTAGCAAACTCGGTAACAACTTTGGAAAAAAGCCTACGGAGTTCTGCCTTGGAATTTGGTTCCTTCATTCCTTTAAAGCAAGCTTGTCGTATAGAGTCAACCTCGAACTTTTTGAATTTTTATTTTATACTTTGTTTCTTGCCCTGACGAAGCTAATAAATTTAGCGAAACGTTAGCATAAACTTTCTCACTGTATTATTTTTATTTGGCAGCATCTCGCGAACATATCTTCTCATACTTGAACTTTCATGAAACCACCTCAATTATTTATTAAGGAGGCATTATAGAAGGTATTGGATAATTAACTGGATTCGCTGCAGATATATTGTAGACAATAATATATTTTTGCAAATAAATTACAAGTTTTCTCCGTTACAAAGATTTGACATTAGAAATATATTTTAAAATTATTACATAGTAGGTTTATGGTTTAAAATGTTTAAAACTCCTTCGTTACACTGACGGACTTTTTTTCGACGGAAGCATTAACCAAAAATTATGGTACCAAACTAAGAAAAAAATATGTTTTTTTGCGTGCTCAACCTCCCCTACCTTTTACTGTTCTTTTTTTATAATTTTTTAAATTTATTTTTATTTTAACATTTATCACAAGATAAAGAAGTGCAAAAAATATATATTAACGTACGGTAACCAATTAAATAAAAGCTAATACTTGACAAAAAGTAGCTTGTAGTAGGGTAGCATACATAATGAACTAAACTATAATGGAAAAAAACATTTTTACTTTTATCTAGCCTTTGAATATAGTAAAATAATCTTTAGTTTTGAAAATATAAATTATGAACATATATATAAAGAAGAAACAACAATTTCGGCTTATTTGAGATCAACTAGTACGATGAGCTTAATCCCTTGCGAAAAACAGTTTAAATGTAAAAAAAAATATAATAAAAAATAAAAAATATCCTTGTAAGCCCAAATATGTGACTTTCAGTGTCTTTTTTTTTAAAAAAAGTGACAAAAAAGTGACTCTCGTCAAAATAAGTGACTTTCATTGACTCACTACAAGACCTGCAAAGAACACGTGCTTCAGAATTTAATTTAAATTAATTCGTCACCTTTTTTTTTTTTATTTTTCAAAAGCTTTATCACTGGTTAAATTAAAAAGCGAGACTACATATTCAGTCAAAAGTGCAAAAACCAAAAAATTGAATAAATTCGAAACATACCTTTTGTAACAAAACGCAGTTTTGTTTCGAAGAGCAGCGTGATGGCAATTTCATCACGTGATTTCTTAAGTAAGATAAAGTGTAGCAATTATTTTAATAATTAATTAAAACCAAATTAATTAAAATTTAATTACTTCTTTCTTTTTTTTATGTGTGTGATTCAAGTTAAAATTTGTTATAAAAAATCGATAAGTTTATTACGTATCTGCAATATGTTGACACGGATAAAAATCTTTATTAAAATCGATTATGATTTTAAGATTTTAAGTTAATAATTTAAATTAAATTAATTGATAACACGTAATTTCAGTGAATTTACTTGAAATAAAAGTTAGCTGTTAATGTAGGAGACGGGGCTATGCCCAGACACAAGCTATTCACTGGCACCACGATGTCTGGCTAACTCTGGGAATAACAGACTTCATAGCAGAAGAGTTGAGTTTAGGACGGAGTCGACTGCTAGACTGCATCGTATAAAATCCCCCACGGCCCCTGGCCTCATCGATCTATCCTCGTTATTATACCAACCGAAGTTTTCAACCAAAACCACCACTTTAATTATTATGTTGGACAAAACACGCTATATAAAAATAGACTGTCAATTGGTGTGGCACATAGCTTCCTCGCATCCTATCCACGTACTTTATTGATTTTATGCTTTTGAAAGCCATTATTGTCTAATTGGTTTAATTGTTTCACCCGTTTTTTTTTTAATCTGTCAAAATTGTTTTGATGTTTTACACGAATTAAAGTATCAATTTAGCAAAAGTTAAAGAGCGCTGACGGTTCAAATTAATCCATAAATAAATTAAGTTAATTTACCATAAAAAAAAATGTTTGTAAAATAGTTAGCTTAGTACAGTATTTACTCTTACTAAGTTAACACGCATACTGATTATGACATTATAAGTCGAAACGCGTCTATTAATTATTAAAAATTGTGGTGACAATATTGTTGTGTTACATTTTATTAACCTCTCTAGTCATAATTATGTAGATATACTAATAAATGTAGTTAATCCGCTAACCTTTTTATTCCATTGGCGTAACTAGGTGGAACATATTATTCTAGAATATTGGCCACGCTGTGGCAACATCTTGAATATTATCATTAATATTACTAAAAATGCATTTAACTCAATAACATTTAAATTAGAAGTATGAAATCACAAAGTAATTATGGTACTCCATTAAATAACATTATGTTTAATGTATATCATCTTAATAACGACCCTATCGTGCTTTATATACATAATAAGATTTAATAATAGGTTGACAGTATAATTAACAAAATTAAAACGATAATTTTGACTTATTAAAGTTCGTTGTCAGAAGCATACACTCTTCGAGACGCGGTCGCCACCGGAAGATGTAATAAATATAGAACTTCTTAATAATTTGACTGTTCAACGTTCCTTGAAGTAAAAGATTCTTGGTTCTTGATTTAGTTTGTATATCGCAGTTTAACGTAGCATTTCATGTGTAAATAAAAAGAAAAAAAAAGTGTAATATGACTTCGTGGGTTAAAAATAAAACTTTTTCTTCGTTTTATATTTTATAATGAATTTTTAAGCAATTAGAGGTTGGCACGACTGTAAACTTAAACCATGATTAAATTTGATCTTGATAATAGTTCTTATTGTTATTGGATACTTGGGGTTTTTTATTACATCGTTGACTTGTAAGTTTATAATTTATCGGGTATAATTTATTTTTTTGTGTTTAATATTTTAACTCACATGGTGAATGAGACGTATTCAATCTCAAGTGTCTTTAAGTAAACAATATTATGTAAGAAAAAATATATCAAATCAATATTAATTGTTTATTAAAACAATCGCGTATTTCAAAATTAAATTACATAATTATTTAATTATAAGTAAATTTATTTATCTAACAAAGTATAATTTTTACTTTATAATATTCTTAGAGAAAGAGATCTAAATTTATTAAGACTTATACAGGGGCAAAATTGGGGAGCAGATAGAAGAACAATATTAAAACTATACAAACATCTTATTATGTCCAAACTCGACTACGGAAGTTCGATATATGGTTCTGCAAAAAATAATATACTCCAGAAACTGGAGCCAATTCAGAATTGTGGGTTGCGCCTAGCACTAGGTGCATTTATAACTAGTCCAGTTGAGAGTCTACGAGTAGAAGCTAATGAGCCATCTCTCGAAAACAGACGAAATCACCTTTTACTTAGATACGGATACAAAGTTTACCATTTCTCAGATAACCCTGTATCATAATTATTCCGAATGCCAAAATTTATAGAACATTATCAAAGAAAGGAACACATAAAAAGACCAGTTGGATTAAGGTGGCAAGAACTACTGCACTCCTACAATCTATCAGAGCTTCCTATTCCAACACCAGTTGAAATGCCAAAAACTCCTCCTTGGATCACTGCAAAACCTAGAATCAAATTTCAGTCCAAAGAACTAGGAAATGTTAGGAATGAACATAACAGAATTAAAGAAATGTACTTAGGAACAGAATATGTGTACTGCGATGCCTCCAAGACATTAACTGGAACGGGATGCGCCATAGTGCACAACAACACCACTAAAAAATTCACTTGCTCAAAATGGAGCTCAATTACTTCAGTGGAGCTCGAAGCAATCTGCCAGTCAATAAAGTATGCTGTAGAAAACAATATAAGGAAACTAGTTATTTTTACAGATTCCAAGAGTTCATTGCAAATTATAAGTAACATGCACACTCAAAACCCAATTGTAGGGAACATACGTGACTTGATCGCTTCCAACTCCATTGAAATAAACTTTTGCTGGATACCCAGCCACTCAGGTATTTCGGGCAATGAAGCTGCAGACAGAGAAGCAAAATTAGCAATAGACCATGGAGAAAGACAGGACACTTTCATTACCTGGAAAGATCTGGACAGAACAATTAAAAATAAACTTAAAGATGGGTGGCAAAACTTATGGACAGATATGATGAACAACAAACTGAGACGAATCAAACCACACATAGGACTCTGGAAGACATCGAATAGACAAGACAGACGAGAAGAAACACGATTAGCCAGACTAAGAATAGGACATACTAGACTGACTCACAGCTATCTAATCACTAGAGACCAGACAAAACCTAAATGTAAATTTTGTAATGATGACCTGTCTGTAAATCATGTACTAGCAGACTGTATTGTACTTGACCAATTAAGAAACAAACACAATATTCCGGAAACAACTTTCGAAATTTTAACAGACAATGAGCAAACAATACAGAGACTCTTTTCTTTCTTGGCTGAAGCAGACCTCATTGAAGAAATTTAGAAAATGGCTGGGTAACCAGCTGCGATAAAATAAAAATAGGAGAGAACAAGGGTTATTAATGGCTTTACTGCTAAATAACCACAAAAAAAAAAAATAAATAAATAAATAAATAAATAATATTCTTAGTAAAAAGAGAAATTTTATGTAATGTATTTAAATAAAAAAACACAAAATAGAAAAGAAACCACGGCCTCTCAAAATCAATTTAAAAAAAAAAACAGAGTTTTATGTCATTCCTTTTTACCACTGGGTATTACGTATTTTATTTAAATATTATTGAAAAAAATTTAACATGGATATGTTTTATCTCTGGGGAACAGAAGAAATTACCGTCACGCATAAAAACAACAAGAAAAATGTGACGCTTTTAAATATCGTGCCAGGAAGTTAGGATTTATAGGAGGTCGATAGGCTTTCAGTTATAGTACAATATTTTGACGCTAGGCGGACTGAAGTTTTATTTAACGAAAAGTTTTAATTTTTTATGAAATTAAGATAAAATTAGTATCTTTTGTACCATATTTATCATGTACTATATTCAACTTTATCATTATAGCAAAAAGACATTTGTTAAAATACATGTTTAGTTTATGTTATAGTAATACTAGCCGTTATGCCCGTGGCAACGGGCAGAATAAAATATGGTCAAAAATCATATTAAAATATTTAAATAGATATTTACTGTTTAAATAGTAAGTTTTATGCTCGTAACTTTAGTGCAAGGTGGTGGCTCAGTGGTAGAGTACCCGCCTCATGCGCTGAAAGTCACTGGTTCACTCCCAGCTTATGGCGCATCAGTTTTTAACGTTATAAATCATTTAGAGGTGAGTCGTCGCCCGTCGCCGATGGGACACTACTCGATTATATAAAAGGTTATTATGTTATACAACAATTTAAGTTTGGTTTTTGTCATAATTTAATATTTTTATTGCTTTGACCTTCATCGGAATAATAAAAGAGAGTTGTGGCAAGATATAATTAACTTTAGCATTGACAATTGTTAAGCCTCATAAATTAATAAATTTAAAAACTAAAAATAACAAATAATAAAATTAAAATAGCGTTTTGTTTCTTTGTTCATAGTGGCTGAAGTTGTAGATAATAAATTACATGAATATCAAAAGAGGCTAGACATCAGTAAACAAATAAAAAAATATTTATGTGTGGTGTTGGATCGGGAACAGTTTTAACAAATGCAGAAAATGTTCGGTTTTTTCCATTAGTGCCCCACTCTCTCCTTAGCTCTAGACTAAACACATACTTCACCCCGTTATCTGTCTACTTCCTAAATTTTGTTTAACTCCTTCTCCTATTCCTATTCTCTTCAATTTTCTAATATTTCTTTACTTGTATATTCTTTTACCCTAATAAATTCCTTTGTTAAACTCTTATAATTAAATACACTGGACGCCGCTTCCTTTGTCTTTGTATGAGTATGTTTGCATATTTTATATATATATATAAAATTGGTTAACCAATTTTTTAAACTTATAGTCCAAGAGATAGAGTGCAAAAAAATGTCTGAAAATTAAGCTAGAATTTTGTGAGAAAGTTAATATGTACATTGTACATATTTTAATGCCTTTTAAGATTGAGTGGTCGGCTAAGGTGGGAACCCTTTTGTATGGACTAGACTCTCTTTCTGTAAGATTGTCTGTCTGTCTGTCACTCTATTTTTGCGCCAACATAAAAACTAATACGCTGGGGGAGAGTGACGTCACTTACGTAAAATAGTGTGTGTTGTTAGGTTAGCTGGCTCATAACATTGAATGTACCACTGGGTTTTATCAGTGCTATTTTACATTATTATTATTTTTTAATCAATTATGTGTTTTTATCATCTATAATGTATACATTTATTGGCTTATTAATGATGTTACTGATATGTGATAAGGTTAAAAACAGTTGAAAAAGCTTTTAATTGAGTAAAAAGAGCACATCCGTAAGTAAGTTATTTTACATCTTATTTGAGTTATTTGGAGAATTATTTGTTTTATCATCCATAATATATACTTTTGTGGACTTATTAATAATGATACTAATATATGATAAGGTTAAAAACGGTTAAAAAAGCTTATAATAGAATAAAAAGAGGAAAAAACTATGAAATGCATACAGAACACTAGTAAACAATGGTATATTATGAGCCAGATAGGATAACCTGACGAAAAATTTGTGAAGGGCGCATGACGTCACAGCAACCTTCGTCACCTTAACGTAACCTCTCTGACGCGACGTATTGTCCAATGTTAATAAAATGTGGATAATAGGTCATAATTTATAATTAGCTTATTTGTGGCCCCATATAGGTTGCAACCTTCTGCGCTTATTTGTTTCTCTGCCACATGCGCACAAACATACCTCTATTTACATCTATATCTTCAAAAGTACTCATCTAGCTATATGAATGTTAGATGGTTCTCATAGTATAAATGGTTTAGGTTCCTGTCCCACCCAGAAAATGCGTCACTGATCACATCGATTCAGGGGCAAAATAAAGGGACAAAAAGAAAAACATTATTTCTTGAAAACGATTTTTTTTTATTTAATAATTCTAAAATGTAGTCTAATTTATATCTGAAACCGTTCTAAAACGGGTTTCAATCTTGAATTTTTTTAATTAGGAGACATAAATAATTTACATTGTTCAGAACAATCTCTCATAGCTCCCGTTTTCCGTTATCTTCAGTCAGATCAATCTCGAAAGCAATAAGTTTCAAACTCTTTGAGAACGAGAATTATAATTAAATTTGTTTTATTAATGTCTAAACGCCTAAAAATTATGTTGAGAGAGAAAACCACCCAGCTTGCTTCTTAATAAAAATTTATTTTTAAAAAGTAATAACAAAAAACAATAAATTAAATTAAAAAATAAATATCAACCTATAATAGCCACATTAACACTATAGACATATTTTTTTTTATAACAAAAAATTATGATGAAAATCGACAATATGTTTCGAGTATATTTTAACACATTTATTTTAGAAGCTATAAAATAAAAATAAAAGTGTTTAAAAGAAAAAAGAGATAATAACAAATTAAAAATACCTCAAATACTTTTATCTACTCGCGGCAGCAAAATTAAACATTACTTAACTGTTTTTAGGCTGGAAAGTACGATTTCGCTGATTTGTCATTCAAATATTATAAACAGGCAGGAAAGTAGTGAAAACAGTCAGGAAAATACTTTCTCTGCCTAGGCAGACAAATATTTGTCTGCCTAGGCAGAGAAAGTAACAGTGTTGACCACTGCGTGTCATAACCTCTTATTTTGGCAAGAACAGTTTATATTATTATCTCTATCTTATAACATCATTTATTATAGTTTAATATGTAATAATTAATAAATAAACGTTTTAATTATAAAATAAATTGTTTATATTTGTTAATTCTTTTAAATAAGTTCAATGATTAGTAGATCTTTAATTAAAAAAGTAGTGGAGTGAATGGCNTTAATATATATATATAAAGTATAATGTATCTACGACGAAGTAATTCGTCTATACGTTGTCTAGATCAGATTAATGATGTTTTAGGCAGTATATAAAATTACATTTTCTTTTTTTGTTTCAATATGTCTGATGCACTGACAACGTACCGTCGACCCCTCGAACAAATAGTTTATTTTAGAAGCCATTTAGAAGTAATGAAAAGGAACACCTTGCACGTGCTTACAACATTTCCGTCATTATTTTTTTAATTATATAGAAAGCTCTTAAATAAACAAATTTAAATCTTATCAACTTATCAACAACAACACAAATCAACTGAGTTTTAAATTAAAAAAAAAAGTTGGTCCGAGACAACTCAGACAAACCTTCTCATTAACGAGTTCCATAAATACTCAGCCCAGTGTTTTCCATTTATTTGTTTTCCTATGTACATGTAATTAATATTGGACATTTTACCAAAAATGAACTATAAAAATAACTTCTCCTTGGCGGAGAATCGAACCCATCCTTTCTCCGTTCACGTATAAAGCTATTTTCTCAAGATCTAGATTTTTCTTGGAAAAACAGCTTATATCGTTAGATTCGTATTCAAAGACTAAATTTTAGAATTTTTTTAATCAAAATAGTCATAATCGTTTACGAGAAATATAATACTTCTGTCAAGTTTTTTCTCAGCACAGTTTCATTTGGAGCTAAAATTAATTTCTCTATTTCGCCTCGGGATATGATTTTTTTGAACATATGCATAATTTAAACGTATGCTAAATTTCGTCAAAATTGGCCCGGTAGTTTAAGCTTCAGATGACAGTCGTTAGATAGACAGTTTTTAAAAACCACTTTTTTAGACTCATGGGAGTAAATCCTTCAAAATCGAATTTTCGAGAAATCAGAATACTTTCTCTTTTTATGATAAAGTAAAAATCGGACGAAGGAAGTCTTGTAACTTTTCCTTACCAGGCATAAACCTATAAATAACAACAGATTTTTCATTTAGTGATATAATTTTGTTTGTCCGCTAAAAGTTAAGTCCGGTATAATGAGTTATTTAAAATTTATGTAAACGAACACTTTCCTGAACAAAAATTAAAAGCCGATATTTTCAAAATGGTATAGAAGATATTAAAATAAAATATGGAGGATTTATTATATCTTATTGAAATGTATAATTGGTGCGAATCAGCTCAAATTGGCGAAATAATTCTGCGTTTAAGTTTCAAACTTCAAAAAATCAATATTTTCAAGATGGTGGCAGATATCAAAACGAAATGCAGTGCAAATGTTTGTCTTATAAAGAGGTATAATTGGAGCAAATTACAGCGTAATTTAAGAAAACATTTTGATTAATATAATAGTAATAGGAGAAATAGTTATTAAGTAACCATAAATCAAAACTTTACAAAATATTTCTTTAAATTTTGATAAACTGTGATAAATTATGCACACATTCTTTTGTATAATTATAGTGCATAATTACTAATTACATTCTTTTGATATTAAATCCATTAAAAAAATAAATATGTAAAAAAATTAAATACTTTAAGAAGTAAACATACTGTTAGTGACCTTGAAGTGTTCTAAACCACTTAAATCATTAATAAAACCACTTATCTTAAAATATGAAATCTCCGGAATATTTTCTAAATTCTGAGTCGTAAAAATGTAAAATATCGAATATGTATTGCTGTATTGTAGGGATAAAGCAATTTTAATTGATTTGATCTTATAAACATTAATTAAATTTATAATTATTTAACAATAAAAACAGTGACAATTATTGTTTTAGGCATTAATAAATGGTTGTAATTAGTATTCAAATGATAATTTATTAATGAATTTATTAAAATATTACTTCGTTTTCATTAAACTGTTTTGAAAACAATTTTGGTATTTAAAACCTTCATAAAAACAGCGATTTTAAAACGTTTTTGGTTCAAGAAATAGAAAATTTTTGTTTTTTTTATTGAAACTGTTTTTTTTTTTTTAAATTAAAAATATCAACATATAAGCTGGGCCCACATCAATAACCAATTTGTATGTCATTTGAATTTCGGTTGTTAATTGTACATTACACGTCTAGTGCGGATTGTAGTACTCGTATTTTGCATGCGAGTGTGGAGTTTGCACCCGAGCAATAGCGAGTAAAACCACACGAGCAATGCAAAATGCCTTTTTCGCACGAGTTGCGTACCGTACTTTATCTACGATTGATAGATTTCAATAATAAATACAGAAAAAAATAATAAACTTCCTGTATGTAAGTTCGTATTTTTCTTTTGATAAAGATGACATTAATTCATTAGTTGTATTTTGTGCCGAATTAATTATTTCGGGAGGCGTATTATTCTCCTCAATTCGTCATAATCACTTAAATCGCACGCATTGATTTCACAAAAATCTCGATACAAACAGTTACTTTTATTAAATAAACATTAAATTAGTTTTGTTAAATGTAAACAAACTCGCTAATCGTGTGTAAAGGTGAAGAATTCTTCTTCTTTACCACCCTAGAGCGGAAAAAAAAGAAATTCTTCAAAACTATGAGACACGCATGCGCAATTAATACAAGTACGTAAAGAATCACTTTCTACGAATCTAAACAGAGATACAATGTTTATATTACGTATCAATCGTAGATAAAAATATTTACGACGCAAAAATTTACCACACACAGTCAACAAATATTTGTCATTTTAACAAAATATCCCGAGTTATTTTAATTTGAATTCAGTAAATTAAAAGAGGGATGTAGAAATTGTCAGTGCAACTATAAATTGAAAGACATACGAGGTCTCTAGAGTTGTCTGCAGACTTTGGGCAAATAGCCAACCAGGGACTGGGCCAATGGGCCGATATTACTCACGTGCAAGGTTAAATTCCAGTCTGAAAATCCAAACAATATTATGCTTTTAAAAATGTCAATTTTTCTCTCTAGGGTTAATAATTTCTCGGTCTAGTTCTATTGTCGTAAAAATTTCGACTACTAAACTTGTGGAAAAATTGAAAGCTTAATTCAGGACTAGCTATCGTTAATGACAGAGGAAATTATTCTTCAGTGTAGCTCAGTTGGTTAGAGCACTATACTGGAAATATAGAGGCCCGTGGTTCGAGTCCCGGCGCTGGAGTCTATTTTTCTTTGTCTGTCACCCGTTATTAATAATAATTATAATTTGATTTAAATTTAAACTTTCCGAAGTATGAATACTACCAAAAATTTAGCGACAGGAAGCAGAGCGTCAGAGTCGAAGTGCAGTAATGCGGTGTAATTGAGGCTTAAGACCCTATGATCTGAAGTAATTCTCTTCTGCTTTATCACTACAGTCTGTGCCAAACGAGAGTTAGTGCGTTGACAGCTCGGGAAAAAACTAGCAAATGGGGTGGGGAGCCAATGATAGAGCTCAAGATTTGCCCTCTGCATAACCATTTCCCACCATCCATTGCCCTCTGGATAACCATGCGTCACTCCATTTTCTGCGCTGTTAACGCACTCTCGCAACTCTCATTTGGCACAGACTGTAGGCATCGCGTAGCTCTATCATTGATGCAAGCGTATTGCACTAAAATACTGATTCTATAAATTTATTAATCATGATGAATGTCATAGGTGAAGATAAGTGGAAGAGGGCAGTGTTGGGTAAAGTGGGGGTACCCGGTACAAAGCTTTACTTCCTAAACAAACCTATCCCACTTCACGACTATTATGAGAATCTTAACAACCCGCAATATAGCTTTTAAACAATTTTTATAAATGTATCACTTCACTTCTGTAAAACCTTTGCTTGTACCTTTTGTCGCGGATGCGATGTAGTACATTTTATTTATTTAATTATTTTTTATTTTGAAGTGAGTGGGGGCAAGTGAATATTTTCACTTTGTTTAAATTTTGTATTTTTTTTTTGACAAAGTCTTATAAATTGAATTTTTTTTGTTCTGAAAAAATATAAAGACTATCTTGAACTCTGCATTTCAAACTTAATACTTAAATAGTCAGGACACCTTTGTCAAGTTGTTTCAATTGTGCTTTAGACGATGTATGTAAAGTTTTATTAAAATCGTTACGTTATCGTTAGAACGTAATATATCGCTAAAGGCGTTGTTTCCCTTACTTTAAACGTTTATGTCCGCTTTAATAGTTTTAACGATCTTAATTAATTCATAGCGGTGTCGCTGTTGGTTTTACTAAGTATGTTCGTCTCATCAAATAGGAGATGATAGAATCTTGTCCCATCCTGAAATTCCGATTTTACATTTAAAACCTCTCGTTTACGCGAGTTTCGCGCGCGAACTCTTTGACGGATCATGCTGTCCAACGAACTTAGCATGAGTATTAGTAAAAGTAACATTGTACACCAAATTTCAACGTAATCGGTCAACTGTTACTTAAGTTATCGTCGGACACGTAAATGATACTGACATACAGACAGACAAACAGACAGACAGACAGGCAGACAAACAGACAGACAGGATGCATAGTTTGTTGATAAGAATGTAAGTTGAGTCAATTATATTCTAGAAACAACCACTTTACCAAAGGAAAAAAATATATCTTTTGAACTTCTATGTAAGAAGAAAAAAACAGGCACTAACACTAACAGGTGTAATAGCGACAGCTGTAACAAGTTAGGATATTGTATATTCTCAAAATTTTTACAGGTGCTTCCTACTAAAATACAGCTGTTGTTTCAATATAATTTTATCAGACATAAAAACAACTAGTTCATTTAAAAGAACAGTTTACTTTGTTGTCGATCTGCAGGGGATCCAGAAAGAATTGACATAGCGCACTTAGCCATTGGCGCCATTGAGACAAAGTTTTGGGAAAGATTTTTTTTTAAATCTGTAAATAAATGTATTTGTTAATAAAATAGACTGCCAATTAGTGTGGCACATAGCTTCCTCGCATCCTATCATGTACTTTATTGTTTTTATTAACATTAACGTTATATTACTTTATTGTTGTATTATTTATTTTGTAAGATTCGTATTATCAGTATTTAGCGATCTTTAACACTTCATGTGGGTGTCGCTATAGGTTTTACTAAAAAAAATGTTTGTCTTATTGAATAGATGAGGTTTGTTTTTTCCCCGACCTAAAATTCCAATTTTAAATTTGAAGTTTACGCGAGCGTTGCGCGTGAACGCTTGAACGGATAACGTTGTCCAACGAACTCGTCCTGGGCATTGGTAAAATGAACATGTCTACCAAATTTCATCAAAATCGGACATATACTCAAGTTATCGTCGCATGTTTAAAAAATTTGACAGTAATTGGTTGGAAAGAATAAAATAAATTTAAGTATACGAAATGAAGACATGAGGAAGCTACATGCCATCAAAATTGGCAGACTATCTTAAATAACACTTTTATGTTTATATTTTAAATGCGTAAAAAAATGAATGAGTAATAGTACACATGAAACCAGGTGTTTTTTCCCCCACTCCATGATTCTAAGAACTCATTGATGGAATAAAGACTACAATGGAATTATACTGAACCGTGTTTGTGTTATGGGTTACGTCAAGGCTTGTTCGACCTTGCATCGTATGATACTATGATACATTGACTAGGTCTGGCCAAACTCCAGTAGTGTATCACGCCATCAACTGCAAATATTAGCCCATTAAAAATCAATATGGCGTTCAATGTTAATTGCCTATTATAAGATACGAGTGCCAAAAATTGAATATTATACTTCCTCAACTGATAATCATTTTAATGAAGTTAGTCATCTTGAATGAACTTTTTATCTCTAATTCTCTAATAAAATTTATAATTTTAAATAATAAATATAAAACAAATTTGAAAAAAAAGCTCTCCAAATTCAAAACAGGAAGTTTCAGATATTTGGCGAACCTACAAATTTTTAAAACTACACAGAAGAAAAAAAAAAAAAATGGACGAAAAAAGTTAGATGAAAAAAATTGATGATGAAATTTGAGATGTCTCATAAAAAGTTTCAACTTTCTGCGCATATTTATTTCTCTTCCAAAAGCGTACTTTATCTACGATTGTTAGATTTTAATAATAAATGTAGAAAAAAATTAATAAACTTCCTGTATATAAGCTCGTATTTCTCTTTTGATAAAGATGACATCAATTCGTTAGTTGTATTTTGTGCAGAATTAATTATTTCGGAAGGCGTATTATTCTCCTCATATTCTTCATAATCACTTAAATCACTCATTGATTTTCACAAAAAAAACTCGATACAAACAGTTACTTTTATTAAATAAACATCAAATTAGTTATGTTAAATGTAAACAA
>KZ651954.1:13681-24987 GCA_001010745.2 Gerris buenoi | reverse complement strand
TTTTTTTTTTTTTTTTTTTTTTTTTTTTTTTTTTTTTTTTTTTTTTTTTTTTTTTTGTTCTTCTTCTTTTTTGTAACAATGAAATGTGAGTATTTTCCTCTTATTACATCTAAACTATAATAATGATATAGTTTTTTTTAACTTGTTTTATACAATTATATTCTGTACAAAAGGTTTTTGGCCTCGGCCAGACTCCGCGACGGTCTAATTACAGTGTCTGTGAGCCCTAACCAGTTATTATTAAAAGAGTAGGTTTTATTTCATACAAATATTGTCCTCATTTCGCTCCAATTTCATTAAACTGCTTTTATATGCTGTAAAAATACAATGAAATCATAGGGAAGTATTGGCATCCAAGTACTTTTTATTTTAGGGTTTCTTAGGTTATTCGGCATTTACGTTATTATATGCTATATACGTTATTATATGCTATATATACGATTATATGTATGCTATATACGTTATTATATGCTATATACGTTATTATATGCTATATACGTTATTATATGCTATATATACGATTATATGTATGCTATATACGTTATTATATGCTATATACGTCATTATGTGCTTTAAAAAAATACATGCATATAATAAAATCTATTCAAATAATAAATTTAAATACACGGCCACAAAAACAAAAAATATAGTGTAGAGTGTAGAGTAAGGAGAGTAGAGTAGACGTCCCGGGTTCGATTCCCAGGGGGATTAGCCAAAAAGTCGAACTAATCGTCAGATATACAAGGCAAGGCCAAAACAGGCGCCGATAAGCCTAAAAAATATTTCGCCCGACCTATATTACATAATACACCTTCACCTTTACCGAAATTGTTGACCTTTTCATAGTCTACAAAAATAATTTTGCCTTTTCATTGTTATGGTTATCTGGTGACCTGTGCCAATATAATTTTAGTCAGTTTATACGTGGTGTAATTAGTCATTTGTGCCTTTATAATTCCTTCAGGTTTGTCTATAAAATTACGACACGTTTCATATAAACATTAGAAACTAAACAACGATAAACAAATCTTCTTTTAACAGATTGATTTATATAATACACCCATGACATCCTGTTAAGATTTAAATCAGATTTTTGTGCGTTTATATACTACATATTCTGCCAAATATTGTGGCACGTAGCTTTAATGGACTGTGGACCAACAATGGGATAATAATAAAACCATGATTTTTTTGAAGTGAAACTTCTTTGGCGGCGGTAGATTGAATTTTTTCATATAGTGACATCGTGTAACGAAGTTTGCGATTCGAGACTCGTCCAAGTTTTCAACATTTTTACAGATTAATTGTAATGAAATTTGTGAGACGGAAGTAATGAAACAGAAGCTATGTTTCGAGATGCGAACCACCGACCTTTTGATTATGAAGCCAACGTGCATCCATTACTCCAATACATTGACAGTTCGAGAGAACACAAAATAGGTGTATAAGCGTAATACTAATCAAAAAAAAATTTATTTATATTGGAATAAATGTGGTTGCCTTAGCGTAGTTTTTGTTGGAATAAATGTGTACCACAAAGCAAAAACAAATTTTTTGCAATTAAATTTCCCATGACCATTTCTTAATCCTGAAATATGTAATAAATTCGTCAAAAAAGAAAGGATATGCATTCTAGAACTTAAGTTTCACTTCTTCTAATCCGCGAGAGCCTCACACATATTTTTTTTGTCAAAATAACAATATCTAGGTTTACAGCCTGTTTCAAGCTCTTAATATTGTCAAAATAACAATAGCTATTTATATTGTCTGTTTCAAGCTCTTATAAGATTGTCTAAATGACAAAAGCTATTTATACAACCTGTTTCAAGCTCTTATAAGATTGTCTAAATGACAAAAGCTACTTATACACCCTGTTTCAAGCTCTTATGATTGTAAAAATATCAATAGCTATGTTTACAGCCTGTTTCAAGCTCTTATAAGATTGTCAAAATAACATTCACCCTGTTTCAAGCTCCTGAAATTGTCATTGTCAGTAAATTGAACAACCACTTTGACCAGTTTACTAATGTTCAACACACACTAACTGATTAGTTGAAATTGGTCTGTATCAACTATTAAAATTAGATTAATCAGCTGCCGTTATCATTTTTTTTTCTCTCCGAGTCTTATTGAAAAAGACTACGAAAGTGAAATGTTATGAATCTATTTTATTGAAAACAATGTACGTACCTACTCGAACGGCAAACCATAATTAAAACGAAAAAGTATAGAAGCAAAAGTCTCTCCACGCAAAATATTTATTTTAAATATTCAAAGCAGCTTTCGGTCTTTATAAGGCCATCTTCAGTACCGAAAGAGTTGGAAAAGTAAATCAAGTAGAAAAGGTCATAAGCTTGGGTGAGTCATGCGAAGCCAGACGCTGGCACAAAACCAGTTGAGTCTAAAATAAATATTTTGCGTGGAGGGACTTTAGCTTCTACTATAATGATGAACTCCACTAATGCTCCATATCCTAATTAAAACAATTTATACTCTTTTTACAATTAGTATTAACCTTTGACACTCCGATTGGCCAACCTATATGAGGAAAAAAATAAAGCCCTTAGGGTTGTGGGAGGAGAGGGGCCAGTGACATTTTGATTTGTCTAGTTGGCCCTACCTTCTCGAATTCAAAATTCAATGCTGTCATTGGCTCCCCTTCCCCTCCACATTTTTTCGATTTTCCCGTGCTGTAAAAAGTTACAACTATAGTAGAATTATAATTGTAAATAATTGCAACGTTTTTAAATTTTCTGTCATAAATCATAAATTTGAAACCTGTCAAAATGAAGATAAATATGGACGTGCCAAACTGCTGTAAATATGGGACATGCCAAAACAAATAAAATATCTGGCGGATTTTTTCTGAACTAACTTTTCATACAGCACAATTTGCTAAAAAAAAATTAAATTTTGCTGAAAGATGGATAAAAGTATTAAAATAATGCATTGTCGTCGTGTTCTGAGCTATTCTAAAAGTTTCAAATGTCTAGCTACTCGGGAAGATAGTTAAACATCGATTGCAAGATTTGTAAAGGACAAACAAACAAACAAGAAACCAAGTTAATAAAAACGTAGTAAAATAGTATAGAGTTAAGCAACACAAAAATATGGAGTGTACTACTTATAATAACTTATTTAAAATTTGCGATCAAACCGTAAACCCTAGTACACCTTTACACCTGCGTAGCGTAATGTCGCCTTTACAGGTTCTAGGTTACCTTCGCGTGAGGAGTTTTTTAAGTAGTAAAACTGTTATTAAAAGCAAAAAAAATCATGTGTTGTGTCATTCAGGTAATAAGGAAAAAGTAATAGTTACGAAATATTGTCAAGGACTAAACGCAGCTCTATAAAAGCTGACACAGAAGGTGAGTCCACCGACCTCAAAACCTCTACACCTACTCTCATCGACAAATCCATCTGTTCTAGCGGCTTGCTTTGCTGCCTCTAATCACACTATATAAGGTCAACAGACCATATCGTCTGAGCTTCTGTCCTTATTAAATCGTATTGTACTATAATTTCATGCAGCCATAATAATTCTTAAAGCAATAGGAAGGTTATAAACATATCTCAGCGACAGGAAGGTTATACAGACAAAATGCAGTTTTATTTATTAATGTATATTGTATATTTGTATATTGTTTTTGTTATGGCTAAATACATTTTTTTTTTTTTTTTACAACGAATAAATTAAATATTATTAATATAATGCCTCAAGAATCTTTTTCCATTTCCAAATGGAACACGAATATAGGTTGGTTTGGTCTGCGTTTTTTACGCGCTTCAGAATAATCTATATGCTGTCATAACATGATTCCAAACCATATTTCTCACGTTGAAGCTAACCAGAATGAAACCTTACCGCCCTCTTCCCTCTTGATTATATTTTTAATTAAATTGTTCGAGTCATCCAATTATATAGTAAATATTAAAAACTCACTTGTTTTTCACTGTAAACTATAATTTTAGAAGGTGTAGTATTGTATTTTAGTAATATTAATATATTCTGCTTTGTTTATAACCTTAACCTGAACGGAACACTGGACTGCGCAAGTGCATAAGGAAGGAAGGGTAGGGGAAAATACCGAGTAACATCTCTGCGGGTTCATGAATGTACCTACATATTTCTATCTATATATGTATTTAGCTCAAAACCGCGTTAAAAAAACAAATTCTATGTATGAACCCACATTAAAACAACTAGAATTTATAAATCTTAAATGTAAAAAGTAAAAAGAAAATTACGTTATATTTTTGATAATTTTCAGTTTAGAACCTTTTGTCTCTGTCTGATTCGATCGAATAGACAAGTTATAAGCACGTCTCTAGAGAGAGAGAGAGAATAGAGAATTAGTTGAAAAGAGGTTTGTAGAACTATCAAATTGATTATAATAATTATAAATTTGATATTTGTTTATAAAAAACATTCTCCCTCTTCAAACTTATTTTTAATAGCTTGAAAAGTTGTGAAAGAACTTCTCCTATTGGACAAACAGGTTCAAGAGTATTTGTCAACAACCTAACCCGTACCTACCTCTATAATATGCGGGCTCCGGTTCAAGTAACCACTATGCCAATTATAATTGCAAAACGCAAGAAAATGTTGAATACAAAAAAAAAAAAAAAAAAAAAAATTAACGAAGGTTAAAATAATCAACTAAGTTCAAGTTAAAACGTTACTTAAACTAGCGCACCTGCTTTCATTTTCATTTTACTGCTGCTGCAGTAAAACACCTATATCAAATGCATAAATATATTCAATTATATTAAGAACTTAACTGGTAATATTTAATTTTTTTTAAGTTGTCTATCTTTATTTAGATAAATGATTATATTTAATTAAAGATCTAAAAATCAAAACAAACATTTTTCGAAGTAAAAACTTCTTTGGCGGCGGTAGAGTGAATTTTTTCATATAGTGACATCGTGTAACGGAGTTTGCGATTCGAGACTCGTCCAAGTGTAACATTTTTACAGAATGATTGTATTATATCTATTTACAGACCAGCAAATCAAAACAAACATTTATTTTTATTGGAATAAATGTGTTGCTTTAGCGTAGCAATATTTTTTTTCAATTAAATTTCCCATAACCATTTCTTAATCCTGAAGTAATAAATTCGTCAAATAATGAAAGAGAGCAATGCATTCTAGAACTTAAGTTTCACTTCTAGTGCGTGAGAGCCTCGCAAATTTATTTTTTATTTTATTTTTTTTTTTTAATAAATGGGGTTGCCTTAGCAATAAATTTATAAACAAACTGTATATAAGCGTTTTTCGTGACTGTCCCTCTATTTTTTTAACAAACCAATGAAAAAAAGCTATAAAAAAAAGTTTTTAACGAATTTTCCATCGGTTATTAAGAAAAACATGTTCGCTCCCTCCAAAAAAAAAATATATGTGTGAGGCTCTCTCGCATTAGAAGTGAAACTTCTAATGCGAGAGTAAGTTCTAGAATGCATAATGCATTGCTCTCTTTCATTTTTTGACGAATTTATTATTTCAGGATTAAGAAATGGTTATGGAAAATGTAATTGAAAAAAAAAATATTGCTACGCTAAGGCAACCACATTTATTCCAATAAAAATAAATGTTTGTTTTGATTTTCTGGTCTTTAAATTTCCAAAAACCATTTCCATTACCTAATAGATTCAAAGATCTATTAGGTATAAAGTCGGGGTCGGGGTTGGACTGGCCTATATGGGGCATCATGTATAGAAATGCAAAAACATATATAATGCACACATAATTAAAGTGTTTCCTGTATATTGATATAAATTGCATTATTTATGTATTATTTTTCATTTCATATTCTCTTGAAAACCCAGATACGCTACATTAAAGCCCAGGTAATCTACAACAGATACATACGCCTAAGATTCCCAAAATCGACCTGTATAAAGCTCTGTCTCAAAATAGAGGACTGAAGACTGAAGATGGAAATTGTATCAAGAGAAAACTTATGAAATGAAGAAGAATCCATAATTGGTGCACTTTTTTTTATCAATATATAGAAAAGACTTTAATTATATGTGCCAGTTGTTTTAATTTCTATACATGATGCTCCTTATAGGCTAGTCCAACCGACAAGATTTAAGGTTATATGAAAATATAATTATTAGGTCCAATAGTTTTTTCTACTAAAAAAAAACCTAATTACGTAAAACTAATATCGGAAAAAAACGTCAACAATGATTAAATACATTTCAAAATAAACATTATGGAAGAGAAGAACAAATAAAAACAAGAAATTATTCCAATAAACAATTAGATAATTTCAAAGCAAAATAAAACAATCTTATCTGTACAGTGGTTTCTATAATCTCAGCTGTTCTAACCTAACCTCGCTCTACCGGAGATAAGATAAAAAAAACAATAACTAAAAAACGCCTAAATCTTTATATTACAGAAAGCTTATCACTAAACACTAAACTCGCAACGAATTAAAAAAATAAAAGAAAAAAGTCCTTTAATTAATACGATTTTTTCTCTCTTTTTCAATTGAAGTGATAAGATAACATCGCAATGAAGAAAATGATCAAACAATCTTTTAATTATTGTTATTAAAAGGAATAATAAAATTAAAGCTTCGGAAGTGACATAAAACTGCCTACTGCGTAACTGAATACCTCAATAATTATTATTGATAACGATAACATTTAGGTTTAAAATGTGTTAAATATTTTAGGAGTTAGGTCATTAAAATTTACAAATTAGGCGATAAAGTATGACTTTTTTATACTTGATTTATTTTAATATCTAATTAACTTTCCATTAGAGATAATTAATTTATAGCCATTATAATAATTAATATTTAATGGCTAGACTAGCCATTAGAGATTAATGGCTAGCAGTTTATAATAATCAAGAAACAATTTTTGGAAAAATTGATACTTTAATTAATGTAAAAAATCAAAACAAATTTTAAAGTTTTAAAAACGGGGGAAAATTAAATAAATTTGACAGTAATAGGTTTTTATATGTTATAATCATTAAAGTATATAAACTTAGAATAATACTATATATAGAAGGAGCATAGAATCAAAACAACAAGCAATTACTGATAAGGGACTGAAGCCAACTTTCGCCGAGGGGTTGTGTCCATTAGACCAGGGGACCAACAAAACAACACTCTTTTTTTTCATTTAAGCTGGAGAAGGTTGGCCACGCTTTAGTAACTATTCAAAGCCCGCTCACAAACGTCAAGAAAACAAGCCCTGCCATTGGTTATTGTTTACGTTTCACTCTGACGTCATTTTTTTCAACTCGCCCGGCATGATATAATAAACATTATTTTTAGCATATTTCAAGCTAAAATAAGATAAAACACAAAAAATTACAATAAACTAAACTGACTATCAATAATTATAATTAAATAAAAAATTAAATTATAAAACCTAAGGCAAATAATTTTAGAGTTATGACGTCACAAATTACAAAAATTAATTTTTAGAACGCGGATAATGATCATAACCAAAGTTGTTTTCAATGTTATCAGTGACACTCCTTCTATATAAAGTATTATTCTATGTATACAAAATAGTACTCGAGGAAGCTATGTGCCACACTAATTGGCAAAGCATATCTTCAAAAGTACTTATCTGATATTTAAAAAATTTGGATGGTCTGTCGCAAGTAGCCTGCAGATGGCCCCAGATAATTTTCCACCGTCTACGCTCTTTAAATTTTGCTAAATTGATAATTCAAACAATTTTGACAGCTTTAAAAAATGAGGGGAATTTAAATAAATTTGGCAATAGATTTAATAGTATATAATCATGAAGCCCCCCGCACACGATCGATATTAATGTCAATAATATTATTGAGCATATACTATTGTCAATATGCAATTTAATAACAAATTTGCATCAATACTGTTTTTTGAGGGTTTCGTTGGTAACCAAAAAAAAAAGAAACCCTTTATAGTTTCGTTCCTGTGTCTGTCTGTCACTCTGTACGGTTCCAATAACTTTTGAATCAAAAGAGAAAACATGAAAATTTTCAGTATTAAAGATCGTTTTGACACGCACACAGGCAAAAAATATAGCGAACTTAATATTATCAGCTATTCAAATCCAAAATGGCGGATAATTCACGTCACGCGAAAAAATATTTTTTTTTTAAATTTTGATCGGGGCATCAAATGAAAGGTATTAGTAGATCACAAAAATATATATAACACTTGTTGTTATTGTTTAATTTTCCGCGCCATATTGTCAAAAATTATCCAAATTTTGCATGCCCCCCTAAAACTGAATTTCTGCTGTTACTAAAAATATAAAAAAATATAAAAAATGAGCGGTCTGCTGGGCCAAAGATAAAATAAGAATACCAATTTGATCTGATTAACTGGGAATCTAAAATAGCGGCTAATTCCTGTCACGAGGAACACTTATTTATAACTAATTATTTGGAAATTCATCGGTTTTTTTTTTATATATATTATATATAATTGATCCATAATTTTTTCCGGTCCCAACGTTATGCTAATAACTATGTCAAAAACGTATTTATACTTACGGTGTTATTAAAACTGTCAAAGTTTGAAACTTCAAAAATTGATAACTTTTTTAAAAACTCTTTAATAAAAACAAAATGGCGGCCAACAACAAAATGAAATTTAGTGGGCTTGTTTATCATACAGAGATTTCAACTCGAATAAGACTACTTTTTGATTATTTAAAATGTTTGCTTACTCAGCAAACTGGGTTTAAGATGGCGGAAAAGTTGATTTTAGTTATATCAGGTAACGACTGATTTTTCTGCCGTTTCAACTCTCTAGGTCTAGGTTAAAATACGTTGGACGCTACGATGATATGATAACATACACACATACATACATACATACAGACGTCATGCTGAAAACCACTCAGGGCGTCTTAAAAACACCCAAAACGGATAATTCCGGGGGGAAAAAATGGTTGAAAACTCAATTCCTCCTACCATAGGTAGTTAGGAAAAGTAAAAATGGAGGAAAACAAAATGTTAATCCATCAAAATTGAATTTTAGAGCCATCACAATAACTTCTACAATACACTTTGTGAAAGAATATAAAATATGGGATTGTTAAAATCCAACACATATGATAAAAGAGTTGCAATATTTGACATAGAGTCGGAAGGGAAGCATGCATACAACTCGTGATAATGAATCATTGTTATCTATGACTCAGTTTTCATTTTATAATTCAAATAGATCAACTACCAAAACTTTTAATTCAGCTACCTTTTATCTGAGTGATAATGACTTCTGTCCATGTTCATTATAAAATCCATCATGTTTTTCGATGATTATTAACT
The DNA here is from genome assembly GCA_001010745.2 of Gerris buenoi. NCBI lineage: Eukaryota > Metazoa > Arthropoda > Insecta > Hemiptera > Gerridae > Gerris > Gerris buenoi. The sequence continues at coordinate 15,684 of KZ651954.1, read as the reverse complement.
TAAATTTTGTTAAATACAAAATGCAATAGTAATATATATATATACTAATTAATTAATAACCATTGTAATAAAAAACTAATTTAGTAAATATAGTATAAAGGCCCCCGCCCCCATACACGGTCATAATGTTTGCGCAAACATCTTGTTTGTACAAACATTTTGACCATTTTGCAGCTTGATGTTTGCACAAACATGATTTTCAACTAAATTTACCCCGACATCAGGTTTGCGCAAAATGTTTGATTGTGTCCAAATGTTGGGGGCCAAAAGTAATTTACATTAAATTTATAGATAATGCGAAACACGTTATGATATTTATTGTCTACCATAATTTTGTGGAAATAATTTGTCCCAGAAAAAACAGAAACGTATTTAAAAATATTGTTAGTGAAAACGTAAGACTAGACTTAGAAAAACGCAATAAGAAAATACTAAAAAAAAAAAAAATTAACCCCAGCTCATAAAATATTCACCCTTTTTATGGAAGCTATTGCGTGCGTTATAATGAAGGAGGTTATTCAACATCTTGGGGTTTCCATATTACTAAACACTAAACACTGCATAATACAGTGGTGATTATGTTTACTATTTATTTATTTATTTATTTTTATTTTCTCATATGAAGAGGAAGTATTGTGACGAAAAATTGACTTTGAGATAGAGATTGATTTTGATGGATTTAGAGGTCCCTTGAGTCGAGTCCAAAAAAGTGGTTTTTACACAATGTCTGTCATTCGTCTGACGTCTGTCTATGCAGACACCTCGAACCTAAACTACTGGGCCAATTTTGATAAAATTTGACATACACGTTTAGAAAAATCATAGGCAAAATCGAGAAATGAATTTTATCTCTAAATTTTAGAGCGCAACCCTCCAAAAACTCTGAAAAAAACGTGAAAAATAATTATTTCACGAACACTGTTCCGACGATTTTGATTTAAAAATTCTAAAATGTAGTCCATTTAAATACAAATCTAAAGGTATAAGCCGTTTTCCCGTGACAAATCTAGTTCTTGAGAAAATAGCTTCAATTGCGGACGTTGAGAGGCCGGGTTCGATTCTCCGCCGAGGAGAAGTTTTTTTATGATAAATATCGATAAAATGTTGAATAGTATAAATTAAATGTACCAACGAAAATTAATAAATGGAAAAAAATGGGCTAAATAATTATGAACTCGTATATTATGAAAAAGTTTGTCTGAGTTGTCTCGGACCGATTTTTTCTTTTCATATTATTAATTTGTTATTCTTATTGGCTATACAAGTCGTAGTACTACAGGTGGATGTGGTGCTAATTCATTAAACATAAATTACTATAATTCATTAGAAAATGAATGAATGATAAAAGATTCCATTTCAATGAATTAAGTATAAAACTATTTAAGGAATTAATTAACAAGTCAACCACTGTGAAGTAGTGTAATAGTTAAGAATTTCGAATGATACGTAGCCTAAATGGAATGAAGGAACAAACTTGCATAAGGTTACACCTTGTTTAAAGGTGAGTTCACAGTATGCGTTTTTTACGCGCGTTTTGAGTTAAATATAGATAAAAATAAATTCATGAGCCGTGGCTGTGGACACGCCACAGCGTCACTGAGTGTTTTCCCCCACTCTTCCACTTCTTGTGCACTTGCGTAGTGTTCATTCTAGATTCACAACACAATGCTTGAGTTGTTAATCATTTTCTTAAATCGTTTTATATATATTTTATTTGAATGAAATCTTTTACTACTCATTCATTTTCTAATGAATTAATACTATCCAGTATATCCACCTGTAATTCATGCTTATTCCATTATAAACTTCTATCAAAGATCATTTCAATGCAAGTAAATGCATAACAGTATTAAGTTGTAATCTTACATCTTACACTGATTTCTTTGATTCATTGGACGTTTTTCTTTTAATGTTAGGGTTAGAATAATATATCATTCAAGCCAAGTTAAAAAAAAAAAAAAAAAAAAAAAAAAAAAAAAAAAAAAAAAAAAAAAAAAAAAAAA
>KZ651953.1:244652-278505 GCA_001010745.2 Gerris buenoi | reverse complement strand
TGGGCGATAAAAGTATAAAATCAATCAAATATACGACACAGAACGCGAGGAAGCTATGAACCACACCAATCGGCCGACTAATATCTAATCTTGTCTGTCTGAATAATAAAATATAGTTTTCCTTTTTATTTCAAATACTTCATACTTTAAAAATGTATCCGTTCCGTTGTTCTTTTTTCACCGTGTAATAGCAAATGCATCTTCGATAAGATAAATGAATGACGAATCACGTTTCACATTTCACAAAAAAAAAAAATAATAATAATTTTCCGAACTTGTAAACGGGCAAAAGTAATATGGGTTTTTTTCGAAGTGCCGCAATCACGAGTCGGAGAGCTCCTTCGAAATAAGAGGAATGCACAAAAGACAGGCCAGGACTCAGGCACGACTCTGACGTAACTTGACCTTATCAAACAGAGCAAATACAACTTCAAATAAAGCCTTCTATTCGGTTTTTATCTTTTTTATTTGTACCTGTCTCCGTCTTCTATTCAAATACTTTTTTAAATACAGCCCTTTGAATAAACATCGGCCACGGCAAGCGTAGAATAGATTCCACGTCATGTTCATTTAACCACCGACTTCTTTCGCTCTAAAGGTTAAACGATATAATAAAGCTTATAGTTAATAACAACTCGGAGTGAAGGATGTGACGCGTAGCAAGTTATAAACTTTATGAAACTGCTTATAAATCGACGACCGCATAAGAGTAGCGTGCATCTCGCGAATTAACGCCGAGGATCCGACTGAATTTACGTTCCGAAGAAATAACTAATAATATCCGAATATTAAAGGAATAAAAACTTGCGAAGAAGTGATGAAATCATTTTAAATCAAATAATACTTTTATTTAAATAAAATGTTTTTTTCATTAACATAGAAAAGTAAATCAGCATGGCTAAAAGCCACAGCCTGTCTTTACATTCGTTTCTTTTTCGCAATCGGTTCTCAAACTATACCCCATGTTATTTCTTGTTTTCTATTGACAATTATAAATGCAAGTTACTCCTTGTTTTATATTATNAGCGACATGCTGTTAAATAAAACTGTTAAGAAGACATTGATTTACTAACCCTATCTCCGATACTCTATTTTGAAGAGGTTTCAAGGAACTCGAGTACAATGAGAGGGTATGTTAGCGAGATGCTGTTAAATAAAACACAGTGAGAACGTTTATGCTTTTAATTGAACTTAAGTAATTAATTGAAGAAAGTTGCGTTTAATTTGTTAGCATCATCAGAGCAAGAAACATCCCTTTACAACATGTCTTAGAGTCAACCTCAAGCATTTTTGTATTATTTTAATTGTATACTTTGATGCTAATGAATTTTGCGAAACGTTTGCATAAACTTTCTCAAAGTGTTTTATTGGACAACATCTCGCTGAAATACCTTCTCCACGTAAACTGTTGCGGACCACCTTAAACGTGAACTCGAGTACTTTACTTTGTACAATGTTTCTGGTGACTCGCCAGTTTAACTTTACTAAAGATCGATTAAAATTAACCGAGGCAATGCACCCCGGAGCAAGGATAAAGGAATAAAATTATTAATTCCATTCTACCAAAACACTCTCGACAATATTCGCCGTAATTTCGTAACTTAAAGCGATTGGAGCGTAAGAACGGTTTGTGAAGAAAAAAAAAATCAGTTCCGGCGATGCAAGAATAAAAGAACAGAGCTAACTGTAATAGTTTAATTCGACCTCGAGCCTAGGTCATATCTGAGTACTTTCCTTACCAAGTATCCTTGGGTGTTTTCTAGATAAAATTAGAGCTAATTCCTTACTCCATCCAATTCCTATATAAATCAATAAAATATATTTAAAAAAAAGAACCCCTAAAAGAAAAAATGTTCGATTGCTGCAACCTGGCGTTTTAATTTTTTTTTTTAACTTAAATTATATATTTATCTAAACTCATTTCAACAATTTATCGTATAACTTTCATTTCTAATCTGTATCACTTGCTCAACATTTATTTATTAGTTGTGCACTTAATAATTTAAAAATAATATTTTTATCGATAAAAATAAATAGACGTACAATTAGCCACTCGATTATTTTCAGTTTTATTGTAATTATAATAAATAAAACAGTAATTACTTAAAATTATGTTCGATTCAATGTGACATTTTAAGAAAACCTGATAATCTAATTCTAATTAATTCGTTGACGGATGACGTTAAAGGGATGTAATGTAATCGAGGGATGTAATTAGGGATGTAATGTAATCGAGGGATATAATTAGGGATGTAAATAGGGATGTAATTAGGGATGTAATGTAATCGAGGGATGTAATTAGGGATGTAATGTAATCGAGGGATGTAATTAGGGATGTAATGTAATCGAGGGATGTAATTAGGGATGTAATGTAATCGAGGGATGTAATTGTAATATGTAATCGAGGGCTTATCTACGAAACTACATTGCTCACACGGATATATATCTGGATTCTGGATCGAATTCAACGAGAAGTATGTTTCTTTCTATGATCAGTATGTGTAAACCATTAACTAAACTAAAATATTAATTACCTGCTAAGGTGTAACCATGATGTAATTGTCTCCAGTAGGGAGAAAAAGTTATGCTTTTGGATTAGTTTAGAGGGACAAAAGTAAGTCTCTTCTTCCCTTAACTCAAAAAACAGGGAGGAAAAAAAGGATTGCCAACTTAATTATTTTATAAATAGTAGAGAATGAATGGCTAATGTAGTGAAGTTGTTGAAATCAGGTTGGCGACACTGCTTTTTCGACCTCGTTTGTAATTTGCGCTTATCGTTGTGTAAACCTGCATCTAAATAACCTTCTATTTGAGTTTAATTGCAATTATTATTTGTTTTTGATTTAATCTCTTAAATCTGCTATTAAAAGTGCTTACAATTATTGTTATTTATTAAAATAATGAAAAACCTGTGCAATGGATTTTATCCCTACTGGGAATAAAATATTTTAAGTATCTCGGGAGTAAAGTGCTATAATTCCCCCTCGCGATAATTATCTTCCTCGGCTGCGCCTCGGGAGCTAATCCGCGTTATTTTAAATAGTCAAGTTAACTTAAAAAATCTAATTATCTCGGCTTCGCCGCGGGATTTAGGGAACGTGGTTCCTTTGTCTCAAGAACCAACTTATTCACTCGGAGAATAATGGCTTACTTTACTACCTAGGTGCCTAAATAACTGCTATTGTTAAAAAGTTGATCTATCGCAACTTTATATTCTTTTTTAATCACTTCAGTTAGGTCGAAACTTAAGCGTCTATAAGAAGTTTGGTCATCTTATAATAATTATAATTTCCTCCTTGCTTAATCGCTGTAGAATTGGTTTTATCTGATTTTGATGTAATGTCGCTAATCTGCAAGGAAACGTTTAGTGAGGGTTTGTTTTTCTAGCCTGCCATTAGGAAACTTCGTAGGTTGTCTGTTTGGAAAATAAATTATTTTATTTATTATACGGCTCCTAAGGTCATTGTGTTAATTACGTCGAGCAGGACAAAATGGAGTGAAAAACTTATAAATTAGCGAAATAAGCAAACAAGTCGATACACAAAAGTTTCATGCATTTAATAATACGATTATCCGATATTTATTATTTTATCGATAAAAGTTACCGGAGTGTAACCTCCGACATTTCAACATTCGTTTGTTTTTGTAACATTTCTCAACACATTTTTTTGCAACTTTTATTGGACTTGGGAATTCTTTTTACCCCTCAGAAATTATTCCAATATCTAGTAAAACGCGGCACATTCACCGGCTAATTTTATCTCATCTGATTTTATCCTTTTGTTTAATACGCGTGAGCTTTTATTTAGTATTTTAAAACTTATTTTTGACCAAATCGGTGTACGCTATCAGTTGGTTCGTTTTAACTTATATAATCGAGTTAGTCGGTGTCCCGATAGCGACGACTCATCTCGAAATGATTTGTTATCGCCACATTTATTCCGTTAAAAATTAACGGTTGTTTTGATTTGTCAGTCTTCAAATAGATATAACATCTTATCTAAATTAATTTACTTAATAAATTAAACTCATCGTTTTTATAAAAGAGATCGCTTACGTAAATCTTAATAGTAAGAAGGACAAAAACTGAAATTATATTATTACGTAAACAGTACTTATGAAAAACACATCGAAATTCCAAACCGTACAGCTTATAATGTTTTTAGAATTATTATTCCAGAAATTAATGTATTGACTTTAAGAAAAAAATACGGTCGAATAAAAATGATGCAGGTGTCTCTCTATAGCCAGTTAATAAAATGATCGTTTAATATTTTTTATTTTTTAAAGTTATTGCATAATTCGTTCGGTGTTATAATTTGTCGTTTCGTTCTATTTGCTTCTACTTCGACTAAAAATACTGACAATACACTATAAATAAAAATGTATTAAGCTGCAGTTTTGTTTTATTCTATAAAAAGAAAATATATAGATGATAAAAACTGATTTAAAAGTTAATCGATTCGATAAATAAAGTAGTAGGTGCTATTTGTTTAACAATTTAAACAACCGATGATGATTATAATAATTCATTTGCATATTTAAAAAAAGAAAAGAAAACTTCGGAAGGTTCTACAAGGGGCTAGAGATGTGTTTCCGGGATATTAAAATTCCAGACTGGTTTTTTAAAGTATTCATATATATGAAACCGGATTGTCGGATCGCTTTTACACATGTTACGACATTTAAATTTATGTCGTTAAATAATAAACCAAGTCCCTTATTTTTGTAACTCCTTTCACTCGATTACTCTTACCGCTAAAAATAGTTTCGTGTTTGAATTTTATATTGTTGTAAGAACAATATATAATTTTGTCGAAAGCCAGCTACTCTTCGAAAACTGTTAAGCTACTTCCGAAAAGTAAATTTTAACAACATTCATAGCAAGCATCGATAAACGAAGTAAAAACTACGTAAAGACAATTATAAAAATTCTAGCGAGCCGAAAACTTAAAAATATTTTAGTTTCGACCTTGGTCCGCTAGATGGTGCCTACTTTGTCGCTCGTTCTGTTGTTATTTAATTCAACTGTCATAATGGCTTTGACATTGGTTCTCAATTAGTTTTCGGCTTGTTAAAATGTATATCAAGTCTATTTATATTTTTTAGCTTTAGAGGAGAAATGCCGGTGTATAATTGGAAAGCCGGACCTAATTTTTAGGTAGACCCTCTGGCTACATGACGTAAGGAAAGTACATTATATCAGGAAACGTTTAAAGCCGTTTCTTTTCATCAATCGTAAACTGACAGTTAGACTGACAACGTAAACGTTTATTTTCGAGTTGCACGACGAAAATCGATAGTTCACCGGGGAAGATCCTTACGTGATCGATATCCTTTACCGAACATATTGACGAGTCGACAAAAAGGTATTGCAGTACACGACCTATATAAAGCATAGCCTCATTACAACGGACACTATTATAACGGACAGGGAAAATTATTATACACGTAATAATAAAATTAAATTAATGATGTACATGAATATAGTCTTGATTATATTAGGTACTATAAAGCTTCGGAGACGAAACTATTTAGGTGATTCATTCTATAGCTAGGCCTACTTGAAAATAGGATAAATAGCCGCTAATACCTAGCGTGAGCCCAGCGCGAAGCGGGGGTTGAAGGCTAGTAATAAATAAGAGAGTAAGATTTATTTGTATAACAGTCTCAGATATTTAATAGCTACAGTCAATTAATTATATAGAGCTATTTTTATTAATGCTATTGTCGGTATCGACTTAACAGCCTATTAGCTACGTGTAACCAATACAAATTACTATTGTTTAATATAATCCGACTTCCACTCTTACTCGTACAAACAATGCACGCTTTCATATGATATTTTAGATACGTCAATAAATAAATCGGATAAGCGCAAATTATTTAAAAATCTTGGATTTCGAGTGTTAATACATAGTCACCATCAAAATGATCCGTTTCAAAAAAATTCTAAAGATAACATCCAGAGAATGCTTTTGAACACCTCATCCATATAAAACTTAAATTTGGATTTCAAAGAGATCCCCTAAATCAGTTTGGCCTAAACTATTTTTTTAAAAATCTAATAGATCCACGTAAACCTCGTTATCAGTAGATCAGTTTCCTCTAATCGTCTTCCTTTTAATCGTCTTTTATGGTTATTTTAGTTTTTTATTTTACAGTAAATATTTATAACTAGGGAGAGGTTGATTCTCACGACACAATGATTTATAAAGCTTTGTTAAGACGTTTCTTTCAACTTCGTTCTTGACATACAACTGTTCATTTCCCACGGTTTGTGTACGCGAATAACTAACTATATTCGATTCCTTTCGGGTTTTCCTCCGATAAATTCAATTAGTGTTATACCAAATCTGTTATACCAAACAGATGTTCGATTAGGCTTTTTCTTGAGATTGATTTTGTTAGAAATTATATTATAAATCTATATTTAGACTTATTAAAGAAGGATAACCTGACTAACTTTACCTTCCCCGGTTTTTTGTTCACGAGACATTCTCGTTTGGAATGAGAATGTTAGAAAAAAAAAAAAAATAAATAAAATTTTACGAATATTTAATAAATTAAAATATATAATCAAAATGTAGTTCACTTTTATTTCCAACAGTTTTCCCATGTTAATTTAATTTATAATTATACTCTAAGTTATAATTATAACTAAGATACCTGTCTTATTGAAAGCAAACCAAGTAAAAGTCACGATTAATTGAATTCGGTTTTTTGTATACATAAAAACATTTTTACCCACATAAACTATTCTTCAAAAGTATTTTCATCGAAATTTTTGTAATTATCATATTTTAAGCAGGTAAACGAATCTAAAAATTTACTTATACTGATCTTAATATTTAAACCAAAGTATTAATTGAGACGATCCACATATTGAGTTATAATTGCTGTAGATGGGCTAGATAGCAAATCTATTTGCTTAAAAAACAATCGAAACAAATACATAACTAAATTTAANAAAAAAAAAAAAAAAAAAAAAAAAAAAAAAAAAAAAAAAAAAAAAAAAAAAAAAAAAAAAACATCCTTCTGTAATAATTGATATCGCAGTGTTGGTCTAAACTGTCAAATAAAATCGTAAACAAGGAAGGAACTCCTAGAAGCCCGAGCTATAAAAATCGGTGTGAAGATTGAATTTTTCATGCGTTAAACTGCCGTGTATTATCTAATTTACCAAGAAAAAACTCCCTTACAGTCGGATGACACATTTGTTGCCGCGAAATCAAAGTGTATTTTTTAATGTATGAAAGGATACTGTTTATAGTTTATAGTCCGGCCGATATAATTAAGTAACCCCAGCTTATAGGACAAGTTATGCGACAATTACACGATTAACGTGTTGATCTCACTATCACACCCTTTTTTACGGCGTGTAACTGTTGATACGCCTGGGAAAAAAGAATGATTTTGTTGCGATTTTTCTGGAATTAAAATTACGGCCAGAACGGCGCGGCGGGAGGTCTAAAGGAGCTTTGTCCGTCGGATTACGAATAATGACAGTTAGTCACAGTCACAGTTCATTACCTGACAACGAAGCCTATTCATCACGGGACCGATTGAATTCCTACATCTGGTTATAAATCGTACCTCAATCAGGTAACTGATTTCATGTAGCCCTGAATCGGACAACGCGTCCAATGGAGACGCCGAGTTAACCAGGTCTTTAATCATATCTTTCCCGGAGTTTCATTATCCGAGCGTAAAATGAACTTTAAATTCAATTACTCTCGGGTCATTGTCCATCAAATCGAAATAAGGGTTGAGATCTGTCACATTTACTTCATTTGTCTTAATGATGTAGATGTGTCATCGTGAAAATTAAATACCTGAACGGCCTCAACAAAGACCAAGTTCGAAATACTGCGCCTAGTTCCCAAGGCCTCGTTTCTCCAGGTTTAATATTGTTCTATGAAATTCAATCCGCCTTATAAAATTCAGAAAAAGAACTTTAGTTCATTATTTCCAGGATCGATTCGAGAGTCCAGGTTGCACCAATAATGCGTCTAATCAAACAGACTCTTTCCTAAATAAAGTATGTGGTTCCTTTTAGGTATAATTTCTTGATTAGTTGGGTCTTTTAAGGAAATATAAACGACTCACTTTTGCGATATTTGGATCCCTCCTTGGATCATTCTCAAGCTGATTGACTGGCTGATTACATTGTCATGGTTATTGTTTTATATACAAGTTCTTACTTCTACGGCTCATTGATCCGTAGAAGTAAGAACCTTTATATAAAACAATAACCATGACAATGTAATCAGCTAGTCAATCAGCTTGAGAATGATCCAAGGAGTAAGGAGGGATCTAAATATCGCAAAAGTGAGGCGTTTATATTTCCTTAAAAGACCCAACTAATCAAGAAAAAAACAGACTCTTTCCTTTTCCTAAATAAATATATAATAGTAATAATTTTTAAACATTAGTATTGCTTACCATTTCGGAGAATCTGTAAAACATAATTTTAAAGAAACGCACTATTTCACTTAAGCATAAGTCTAAATTTTATCAGAAAAGAAAGAAACAACGTTCCTTCCACAAATACTCGTATACGTATATAAGAATTGTTTTGTAAAATCGAACGCAGAGTTAATGACTTAAATGCTTTAAGTATTGTATAATAAAATATCTATTAAAAGGCACAAGAGTGCTAATGGTACACTAAAAACCAAAATGTTTTCACAATGCATAAGATCCCAACATCTTAGTCCATTCGTATAACTAATCATTTTCTCCAAAGTTTGTTCTATTATGCTTAATAAAAACAAAAACAATAATTTGAACTCTTAATATAGTTTACATATTTATATGATACGTTCATATTTATATCTATAGTATCTATTTATATGAAAGTGATCTACAACATACATTTTAGTGTAATTTAAAACAAAAGAAACAAACAGATATCCTTCCATCATAAACAATAATTGTAACAAAACATAAAAATACTTAGGTAATAGAAATTTATACTATCTGTTAAAAAAATAAAAATTAAAAATATATTAAGAAAATGTATTCATAATTATTTTTAATTCTGCATCTCGAGGAACTGGACCCATCTCTGGACTATAGGACTCCGTCATGGAATGCCAAAGTTCTCTGTCTTGCGCCGTTCTCATCCAGGTTGTACCGACTTCTTTTATTATATCGTCCCTCCAACGCCTATGCGGTCTTCCTTTGCTTCTCTTTTCGTCTCGAGGGTACCATTCAGTTATTTTCCTCGTCCACTGTTTGCATCCTTGCAATGTGTCCTGCCCATCACCACTTCGATGATTTAGCTTCCTTTATTATATCTCTGACTCCAGTTCTCTTCCCAAGTTCTTCGTTTCGAATCCTATCTTTTTTCTTTACACCGATCATGCTCTCCATAGCCCGCTGTGTAGTTTTTAGCTTTTCTCCGTCTTTCTTTTTTACGGACCATGTTTGTGATCCGTATATGAGACATGGGATTATACATGAATCAAATATTCGGTACTTTAACTCCATTGCCATATTACTTTTAAATATGAATGCCCAGTACGTTTTCCATGCTAGGGATATTCTAGCGTCGATTTCTTTGTTAATCCCGTTTTTGAAAGAGACTATCTGTCCTAAATACACGGTTTGCTCTACCCATTCTAACTTATTATCTTTTAACTTAATATTTTCTTCTTCTCGGTTTGTCATAAGCTTTGTTTTTAAAACCTGCTTCCTTGATAACATTATCCTTGGGTAAATGTTGCAGAGAGTAAATGGCATATCTGATCCCGACTGCCTGCCACTCTGCTCAAGTGTATGTTCCATAATCCTACACAGGATACAAGGTCAAACTCAATAGTAATTTCTAATGACAAGTGACAAATATAAATGACTAGTAGAAGGCTATTGCTTAAACGCCTACGTACATTTTTTTTTAAGTACTAGATGCAAATCAGTTTAAGCGAATTGAAAATCGCTTCAATCGTATGAATAATCCAATAAACAAAACATTTGTTTATTGTATTATTCTTTTTCTTTTAATATTTGTAAATTGTCTCAAGTCTAAATTATCATCGAATTAGCGAACAACAAATAACAAGGACTTGCTCGACATCTCCTCCACTATTCGCCATTCCCCCCCCCCCCTTATTTTTAACCGTAATCGATAATAAATTTAAATTTTAATTTGACTATTTAGTATTATTGCTGAAAGCATTTACTTTGTCTTTGGTTTAAGGAATTGTTAGATTCCAGCATAAATTTTGTTCGGGGACTTTCAAGGCGAATAAATTCATCAAGCTAAAAACGCGTGCGTGTCCGCACTTTGCAGTCACGTTACAGGGTTAAATATTCGCAGTATTTCGGAAGGTAAAAGATCTGGGTTGGGCAGAATAAGGAGTGGCTTTTTCTGGTAGCGACTGCTGAAAGCTGAAAGATTTGTTTTAAAGTAATGTAAATAATAATGTCTATGTTATTAGATCTACTAACATCTCTATTTCCTACTAGGAGTGACCCTGAGTTAGTTTTTTCCTAAATTCCCAGCAAAAGTCATAAATAATTATTATTCCATATGTGACTAAGGAACGTATAATTTTATCCTCTATAATATTCCTCTTGCACTAATTACCTGCTAAATATTTATACAAAAAGTGTTAAAGGTGTTAGCCAAATATTTGTTTGAAGGTAACCCGACTTATCTTCCTCGTGGGTATGATAATGCCGTTGAGGAAATCTTGCAGCCGTGACAGTCCAAGAAAACGGTTATATGAAATCAGAACACACTTGTTTTAGTATCGGTATCCGCAACTTTAAACGTACGAGGAACAATATGTAACAAGGAACAAGCGTCACATACCCTAAATCCATAGCTGATTTGAGCTCGACCAAAACTCATTATAACGATGAGATTTTGTGACGTCCAGTTTTGTGAAAACTTTGATTTCGCGAGGAAACTAAAACAAAGTGAAATATGTATAATAACGTATGATTCCTATTAGCACTTAAAGATTTAAGAATGAACGTCATTCTACAGCTCGGATTGCACGAGGCACGAGTGAATTTTCAAAGGCATTCGTTCCACGAGCAATCATCATTTAGAGCCGCAAAGTAACACCCACATAAATCTTAATGGATGTTATTTATTGGAGGTGCTTGGGACATTTTTTTTTTTTTTTTGAGAGAATTGTTAAAACTAATTTCACGGAAGCGACAAGGTCACCTAAGCAATCCAAATATTACGTTAACAAATCCCATTCGCTTATCAATATTGTTAAGGTTGATATTAAGGAAACATCTGGTCGAGACATTTCTTAACAGCGATTAAAAAAAAAAAATAGCATTCTTAGCTCACATTTCCGAATGACAATTTACTGCCCTGTTTGAATGCCTATATCAGAAAATTGAGGCCGCAAATTTAATGACGGAGAAGAATTAAAATGTATCTGATTTAGAAGCCGTTTTGGATTTAAGACGGGAAATAAAAACTGCTTCAAGATCAGATCCACGCTCGAAGATTCTTTTCATCCACAATAAGAACAGGAAATAAAAAAAGTGGTAAACAATAGCGTCTGTTATATTCTCTACTATTCTTCGACTGTTGATGAAGTCTGTTGCTAGATCGACCTGCCGCCCAAAGTAAACCGTTTCCATTCATCAGAATCGATTCATTTCGAACTCTTCGGACACGATTAATTCAGAGATGAATCCAGATCAATCAGTATGTTCTTTCTTTGACTTTTCCTGTCTGTTTTTTAAGTGTGACTACGTTGTAATGGCTTCCGACTTCTGGTCAAGATATCCTGGCATCAATACTTATAATAGACTTGGTATAATAATGGCACTAACTTACTTGCTATAATAATGGCAATAACAGTGATCCGGATGCACCCCACTTCGTAATACCACTTATAAAACACCCTAGTAATAAAAATAAAACAATAAGAACAACAGTTACGATACTTGCAAGAATAGATTTTTAAATATTCATTTTCTTATTCAAATCTTTATTAATTTATCAACTAAAAATATTTACTTTTGACATTTCCTAATAGTTCGTATATTTTCCGAGTTTAGAGTTATAGAGATCAAGGATTTTTTGTGCTTATCAATTTTGAACTAATACACATAATTTTATTGACGGACTGTTAAAATATTGTTCTTTATGTAGCTATATCGGATAGCATCGTTCTCCGGTTCGGGTTGCCAAGAAAACAAATCATTTTTCGACGAAATCATTTACGGATATTAGAAAATTGTACTTTTTGAACAAAGGGGTACACAACAAAGGTTACACTTTGAACAAAAATTAATACTATAAATCTTCATTTAAGCACAATCAAGATATTTTATGAAGAGTGACTTTTTTGTCATTACACGTGTACGGAAACTTGATGTATCGTTTATTACATTGCTTACGTTTATACATATACATCCTGTTTACAATTTACAGCAAGAAACCCTTTACTGCTTCCTCTAAAAACAACTCCCTAGAAGGGCGTGTGCAATAAACGTGTGGAATTTTTAGCTCGTATATAAGTGTGTGTCTACATATGAGCATTTACATTAAAATTGTTACTTTCACTTGTTGACCTTTAGGTCATTAGGTGTAGCTATTACATAAGCTACACCTAACGACAAGCAGAACTAGGCAACATTCAACTCTAATCTCCATTTATGAATGGGATAAACTCGACAAATAAAAGAGCGGTAGAATCTTTTAAACTGGCCTTACAATCCTATAAGATTCCATCATATAGCTTATCCGATAATTACCCAAGAATAAAATAATAATTTTTTAATGGGAACATCTGAGTGGCTAGACTGAACAATCTGATAAGTTGTTTTAAACTTATCTTAATTAGATCACATTTTTTTATTTAGAGGTAAAAATGAAAAAAATAATACGAGGTAAAAATTGAACCTCATATATAATTTTATTCAAACAAACTAAGTTATTGAAAATTAAGAAGAATAGAATTCAAGACGAGTAAATGCAGATACACAAACAGTCAACCATTCTACCAATATACACAAACAGTCAACCATTCTACCAATATACACAAACAGTCAACCATTCTACCAATGTACACAAACAGTCAACCATTCTACCAATATACACAAACAGTCAACCATTCTACCAATGTACACAAACAGTCAACCATTCTACCAATATACACAAACAGTCAACCATTCTACCAATGTACACAAACAGTCAACCATTCTACCAATGTACACAAACAGTCAACCATTCTACCAATGTACACAAACAGTCAACCATTCTACCAATATACACAAACAGTCAACCATTCTACCATTGTACACAAACAGTCAACCATTCTACCATTGTACACAAACAGTCTACCATTCTACCAATATACACAAACAGTTAACCACCAATAATCAAATCGTGTTCTATAAGACGAAAGGAATCAACTATAAAAAAATTGATCAGGCGTGAAGTCTCACGTACAAGGATTTCGTTGGTATTGTGAAAACAAAATTGGTACGGGGGGGGGAGGAAACAAGTTTTAATTTTTTTGAAAAAGAAAACGAAGGTTTAAATGGTGTTGTCATGTTGTAATATTTTATAATGAAGAGTGTGTTACAAAGAGGATATTTTTTCAAAAGATTTAAACTAAACTGTTATTGAATTTTTATTGAATCGGTAGAGTAAAAAATATCGATTGAATTCATAATTTATATCTTGTTCTAAATTATTAATTCGTTACAAGTGTTGTCTCAAAGAAAATTGTTGCAATTCATTATTCTTTGTATTATTTACTGTTTCATGAGATATGAGGTATTTTGTATGAATTCAATAAAATAAAAGGCTCCTCGACAATCATTAACTGGTCTGGTAGACAACAATGAGCGAGATAGTATTATTCCTTTTCTTTTTTTAATAAATTCTATTGAAGTATTAACATATAAGTATAGTAGTACTGCTACTTTTTAATATAATAAGTAAGTACCTACTAATATAATATACGAGTATAGTAATAGACGTAATCAATATACAAGTCTAGTTGTAGTATTAATGAAACAAAAGAGCTCTGTTATATAGTATTTTGATAGAGATGATTATCTAAGAAATAAATAACAAATTAATAGAGAAAGTTACTAATGTCAAGAGAAGTTCACCGTGAACATAATGAAAGGAATCTACGTTCTGCTTATCCCGAAAAGTGCCAGGTAGTCCAAATCATTTACTAATTAGGTATTTTATGTAAATTAATCGAACCACTCGGAATGAGTGATATAGGTACAAATAGGAAAACAATGATCTACAATCTACAGTGTCCTTAACTTGTTTCTTCCTTCGTTGATATATGTTTGAAAAAGAGAGATGAAAATACACTCCGTCCCTATCACATCGTTCATTTAATTTAATGCGTAGCACAGCAACCCCTAAAGCCTCGTCCAGACTCCTAACCGAACAGACAAAACGAGCCAAGCATCGGTCTCTGCTCAGCGAGCCTAGCCTTGGTAGCAAACTTAGTTCTGTACGCATGCCCAGTCTAAGATGCGCCGGCGAATTTAGACTGGGCATACGTACAGAACCAAGTTTCCTACCAAGGCTAGGCTCGCTTCCTCTGTTCTGTTTGGTAGGTTGGACTAGACTCAAGAAAGCAAGGGCCTATCATACCCCTCCTTACAACTATTTTGTAGCGATGAGTGATAGGTGGCTCCCATAATCGTTTTATTATCGTCATCATTTTATGTGGTTTACGAGACTGGCTTCGTCGAGCTTCCTCGTAATTAAGAGATCTCAATAAAAAAGAACATTTTTAAAGTTCCGGTATTAAACTCTTTTCTAAGAATGTTTTAAGGATAATTTATTCGGTTCGTTCTCTTTGCTTCGTTACACATTTTTAAACTCGCTTTGCATATCGCAGCTTATATAAAATTAAAAATATTTCTACATATATATCTTATCGTATTTGAAACATAGTTTGTCGCTTAAATGCAATGTATTTTAAATTATTTTGTATTTTTAATATGTTTAGGTGCAAGGCGGTAAAATCATGTGGTAAAATTCGAAAAATGACTGTTCAGAACAGGAAATTTTGATGATTGAATAATAACCAGTCATCCCTCCAGATACATATTGACCATAAGTAAGTTGTGTTCATTTCCCCATTAATGCCATTATTATTTTAGTCGTAGGTTACGGTCAGATGGTAAAATGACTTCAAAGGGGTTTTTTGAATAAGGTTAAAGATCTTTAGAGAATGTGTTTAGGTTGTCATAATCAAAATGGTTATGAGAATAGTTATAGTTTATTTCTATTGAGATTTTTCTGGATTTCGCTCCAGCAATCAATATCAGTTGTGGGACCTACGCATTTATCTTCTGCAATACCCTTAACCCCTTTACCTCTTCTTGGTAAAAGACCTCAACTCGTCCTCATTTTCAGTAGAGTCACCAAGATTCCGAGCAACAGGTTGTCGTCCTCATATAAATCCAATAGCTTTATTAACTCATTTTCTGCAGCATCCTAAATCCCTTCTACTTCTCCATCATAATGGACCTCCAACTCGTTCTCATTTTCGGTAGAGTCACTAAGATTCCGAGCAACAGGTTGTCGTCCTCATATAAATCCAATAGCTTTATTAACTCATTTTCTGCAGCATCCTAAATCCCTTCTACTTCTCCATCATAATGGACCTCCAACTCGTTCTCATTTTCAGTAGTCACTAAGATTCCGAGCAACAGATTGTCGTCCTCATATAAATCCAATAGCTTTCTGAACTTACCTCCAACATGATCCTAAATCCCCTTTACCTCTACTTTGCAATAGACCTCCAACAGGCTGTACGTAGCTTGACAGTCTCTTAACTTACCCTCTCTCGATTATAAAATCTCACCTAAAATTCCGTAAAATTAGTTATTTTTTAGCAATATTCAGTTTATTGGCCGAAGATTTATTATTTTTGCGCCCGACGGTCGCGCGAATTCAAAGATGTTCATTCGGAACGGGAAAAATATTAGTTAGATCAACAGAATATTTTAAATATTACAATAAGTATGTAAAGAGTTAGAATATGTAGGTAATGAATCGGATTGGAATTCCGCATTTTTTTAGACTCACTCTTTATGATAACTAGATATTCTTGGATATCGGATTGTGGAGCACGCGAACATATCACACCAAAAAGAAATTAAAATTCTTACGTAACATGTGAGGAAAAGATTAAAATTGGAGATAGCAGTGTTCTTAAAGCCGGTGGTACAGAGTACAGGTAACATAATGTTACTGAACCATAGTTAAAGATAGAACCATTTATAAAATGTTAAACGTTTTATTTTTTTATCTACATTAATTTTCTGCATGAATGTTCGACAATCGTACGCCTATGTAGTAAGTAATATTTTACGTGAAGTACCGAGGTTATCTAAAGTAAACTGACGATTACCAATTAAAATGTCTAAAGTGTATATTGTGGTTTGTTCTTTGATGAATTTTTGATTGACGGCCTAGAAGTGTGGGGCAGCATCAAGCCTTCCAGTGGCGCACACAGGATTTTTTCTGGGGGGAGGGGGAGCTTGATCCCAGACCGTTAAAAGTAGATGAAGAGACAGAAGGGGTATTTCATTGCTATTCAGAATAATTTTTAAATATTTTTTACGGACAGTAAAACCCACATAAATCGTTTTTAAGTCTAGATCAAGTTTTTTTTAAGTCTATATATTTCTTTGGGTCCCCCCCCCCCCTCCCCCCGGCGGGTGTGCCACCGAAGTCTTTCGACTCCCATGGAATCCAAACTCTCCCAAGAAGATCCTGAGGCAAATCACTGATGCCCCCTTCTACGTCTCTAATCTCACTCTCCAAAACTATCGGAACTATCCTTTTGCCCCTGATCTATCCGTATCCCGATACCGCACCAGTGCCGTAGCTAGGCCAGTGGGGGCCTGTCCGCAAGAACTTTTCGGGGCCTGGGTTGACATATAATATTCTTCTATTACATATAATACAAGTATAATATTCCAAGTTCAAACCTAATAAGATTTCTAAAGGGGCCCCCTTCGACACTGGTTTGGGGGCCCCCTGGCGTCGGGGGCCCGTCCGCAATGCAGACCCGTGCGGGCCCATAGATACGCCACTGTACCGCACATTCCATGAATCAATTATGTAGTTGTGTTATTTAATAAAGAACAAAAAACGAGTATGAATCATATTCGATAACAAATGTTGCGTCTGTAACAATAATATGGGGGGGGTATTTTAAGGAGTACCATTCTTCTACAATACTACTTATATTTAATAAGCTACATTTTCATTTTTATTATAATGTACTAATGTATTGCATTTTAATTTTGCAGGTATGCTATATGATGCGATATGAAGGGAAATAAAGTATCTTTCTATCTATTTTTCTTTCAAGGTAATACAAAAAAAGAATTTTTAATCTTCGGTTTTTTTAATTATATTTGTCAGTATAATAATGCTATTATTTCTCGTGCTAATTCACTGTTCTACGCCAATCCCATTCTCTCTGGAATTGATTTTTAACAGGCAAAATAGTTTGAAGTGAGACCGTCAGCCACTCGCCAATCCACCTGACGTGACAAAACAATATGCCGTTATTAAATACAGTAACATCAAATTCTTTCTGTCGAGAAACATATCCCTGACAACGGGAGAAGGCTCGAACCATGTTGAAAATAATTTTTTTTAAATATTGCCGAAATTATAACACTGTTTTATGGAACGTTAAGGTAATTAGTAGAAGGAGAAATGGGTTATAAATAATAAGATGTGTTGTACTTTTCTAACGCATGAAGGATTTTCATTCCTTCATATTGTAAACCTATAAAGGGCCGTGTGGTTAGTAATATTTTACTATAAAAAAAACTCATGGATACAACAACTAGTACAAAATAGTTTAGACATTATTAGTGACATAAACAGTGCCGGATTTCCCACTAGGCACGATAGGCACGTGCCTAGGGGCGGCAGCACCAGGGGGGTGGCAGGGGCCGCGGGGCTTATCGCTAAAATGGCTGTTGTTCTCCTTATAGACGAGTTTTCAACAATATATGCAAGAAGAAAACCAATNCGACGATAACTTAAGAGTTGACCGATTTTTATGAAATTTGGTGCAAATGTTCATTTGACCATTCCTTAGGACGAGTTCGTTGGACAAGGTTGTCTACCCAAGCGTACGTGTGCAATGCTATAGCGTAAACATGAGCTTTAAAATGAAAATGGAAATTTTCAGGGCCGATTTAACTATAGGGGCACGATGGGCACGTGCCCAGGGGCGCAAGAGGTTTGGGGGCGCAACTCAAAAGGTAAGGAGGGGGGGGGCACGGCTAATTTTACAAGGGAAAAAAATATAGGTAAATGGGCAAATTTTTAAAGTAAACCAAATATCTCTTATACATATACATAACCTTTGCATAACCGAACTATTCGTGTTCGTCAACCTAACCAACAGTACACATCATATTACAGGCGAAATATTATTAAGAATACATTTTCAAATTCTGGTTTGACAAGGGTAAAAATCTTTAGCACCATATAACAGAGTAAGCGACTAAGCACCTTCACCTGGTGTTTTATGTAACCTAAACAATCAACCTTTGACCAAATATGGTACAGTAGCAAGTTTTTTGGCAACTTTTTCCCAGGGACTGTCCATGAAGGAAGAGTAAGTAGGTAATTTTTTAAAGGGTGGGGGGGGGGAAAAAATAGTACCGACACTGAGGAATTATGGAAATACCATCAAAACGTCCAATTCCATCAAAACAAATTGTGTAATTCCATCAAAATGGATTTTTTGTGCCATCACAATACTTTCTCACTGAATATACTACGTACATGAGAAAGTATAACCAAATCGAAATTTTATGATTAGAATTGTAACTGAATGTTGTTGCTTTTCCGCATAATAGTGTATTTGTTTATTCCGTTTCAGCTGTAGGCTTGGTTTTACTCAATGGAGGCAGGTCAGTTTTGGCAGATCCATTTCCCGGCAATGATCAGCCAACGGACAATCTCATTACACAAACAGTGTATGGCTTCCTCGACTTTACCACAACCATCGCCAACACTGTCATGGTCTTCTCTCCTCAGAGCCAGCCAGCTGGTTAGCATTCACACTTTATTTACTAGTATTTCTTGATGGATTGAATCGTTTTCATCTTTAGATATTACTAAAACAATTGTTTACACCTTAAAAATCAATACATCGCTTATCGAGAGATATTTGCTTTGAGAAATGGTACAGGCTTTAGGTGTTAAACAATACAATTACGGCTATAGCTTGAAGTTGCTATGTTGTGGTATTTTTCTTAAATTTTGTACATTGTTTACATGGTACAAATCGTTTATACTTTTTTCAGAGATAGAAATCGTACCGACGCCCACCGTCAAGAAGGTAACAAAAACCGAAGCACCGAAAATCCACAAAATTTCCAGCGTTGTCGAAGTCAAGACCTCAGCTCCTCCTGTGATTCTTTCGTCTAAAGTTGAAGTCCGAGAAGCAAGTTCCACAGTTGTACATAATAAACCTCCGACTCACCAAAAAGAAAAGCAACATGGAAAAGATAATTCCAAGCAGGACGGAGGAAAGAAAGTATTGGCCAGTGGGAAATCTCAGCCCCCCAAAGCGAAAAATTTGGACATTCGTCAAGAAAAAGCGCCTGTGAGAAGTTCTGTTCACAGCAAAGTGGAAGTGAAATCCAAGGCTCATCCGATAGTTTCGTCCAAAGTCCAAGTGGTTTCCTCTGGTTCTTCTGAAGAGTCTAGCTTATTTGAAAACAATTTGGATAATTCAGAGTTCGAACTCTTGTCTAAACAACCGTCTGAATTGATCGAAGAAACATATAAGGTAATATATTTTTGTTAAGCTGTGGTGTCTATTGCATTCTTGATTGAATTGTTTTAACCAATTATAATCCTAAGATTTTACCTCTAAGAGTCGTATTTAGTAAGAGGTACTTAACTCGGTAAACTGAATATTAACATTAACTGAGTTTAATTTAAACTGGTTTAACTTCAACTTTTAAATTCGTCTTGTTATTCTCAATTCAACGCTAATTAGCTCCCGAGGCGCAACAAAGGGAGATAATTATCGCGAGGGGAATTATAGCACTTTACTCCCGAAGTACATACAATATTTTTCCTACAGACCGATAAAGTGGTTGTTATCGCACTCAAAATAGTACGAAAAACAACAGATTCCTCCACTTATTACTTTACCGCACTCGTTTTACTTTACCGCGTAAATATTTCTCTCAAATGCAGCAAAGTGCCACTTTGCGCACTAGCTGCACAAAAAACTATTATCTTCAGTAATTCAGTAGGGAGAAAATACACATTTTCATCCAATGCAAAGTTTTTATTTATAATAAATTAATAACCATAATTTTTAGCACTTTTAATAGCAGATATAAGAGATTCAATATTTAAAAAACAAATATGAATTGCAATTAAACTCAAATAGAAGGTTATTTAGATGCTTAAACAAGGCCGAAATAGCAGTGTCGCCAACCTGATTTCATCAACTTCACTACATTAGCCATTCATTCTCTACTATTTATAAAATAATTAAGTTGGTAATCCTTCTTTTTATCCCTACTTTTTGAGTTCAGGGAAGAAAAGACTTACTTTAGTCCCTCTAAACTAATCCAAAATCATAAATTTTTATTCCTACTGGAGATAAATGTTGTTTTCTTCATTTTTCGCTAAAATATTATGAAAATATTTGATTTTTCAATTAAATTACAACAAATTCGAAGAGATCAATGCATAAACTCAACGTTTCTAGAACTTAAGTTTTACTTCTAATGCCTGAGAGTCTCACACNCACGTTACGGCGACCGAATCTAAAGTACTCAAATTGACCTTCGGGGCTAAAACGGCTTACACTACGTTATACTCGACTAGAGTGGTCCCGACACAAGTTACGACCTACCTTACAGCACAAGTTCCCGTACAGCCCACTCAACAGTACCCTTCGTTTTTCCCACCTCCGTTCAACCCGTTCCAGTTTGTCGGTTAACAAACCGTCGTAATTTACAAATCAAAATTTATAAGAAAACCTTTTTTTAACGGTACTTAAATTAAGTATTTTAAAAATTGTAGGAGGGGGACAAAGGAAACGGTCGTTCTGAAAAATTAGAATGAAAAACATATAAAAATACAAATGCTCTTACAATTAAAACTGACAGAATGTGCCCCCTCCAGACCTAGCCACTGGATACGCCACTGATTCTTAGCTTATTAATAAACTTCTTTATTATAATATACGTGGCTATTAGTAATTAGCACAATATGCTTTGGTAGTTTTACCTCAAACCCCCTCTAAAGCATTTATCTTACAAGGTGTATGAAAACCTCCTTATTCAGTAAATGTAAAAATGTTGAATCTCACTTTGAATTATATTTTTACAGGTTATCGCACAACAGGTTTAATAGACCAAGTAGCTCCAGCGAGATACCCACAGTATCAGTATTTTCAGAGTCAGCCACTCCTTCAAGGCGATTCCATAGACACAGGTCATCCAGTTACGCTTCTAGCAGTAGCACACATAGCCACATACCAAACAGCATCGAGACAGGCTCAAGACGCTTTAAGCCCAAACCGAGCCAAGTAGAGCGCCTCGATTCCTCTACCAGCTTGTACAAGTTCAAACTGACTCGGCCTCAAGGAAGGTGGCAGTACAAGAGTAGTCCTAAGCCGAGAGTGGCCATAAGGCGTCAAGACGAAGATGGGGCACCCATTCAACCTACACCGAACCTCCCTGATTTGGAACAAAGTGAAAACCTAGCCGAACCCATTCCGGAAGTACAGTCCACTTCTTTACCCACCCCGTCACTTCCGATTCAGACCATCAAAGTAGACATATCTACTCCGGCAGATTTCAGTAATGTCTACTACGAAATAGCAACTATCAAGTCTCCTTATACATTCCAAGTAAATAATTCTATACATTTTTAATGTTGTTTACATAGTTTATATATATTATTAAATAATCAAAGTTTGATTTTTATGTTATACATTATTTTTTATAAGCCATCTCCAGTAAGCACAAAATGAGTTGTGACTTGTGACACTGAGATTGGCCGACCTAACTGAGGAAAANTAAAGGGGGGGGGGGGGTAAAAATAGTACCGACACTGAGGAATTATGGAAATACCATCAAAACGTCCAATTCCATCAAAACAAATTGTGTAATTCCATCAAAATGGATTTTTTGTGCCATCACAATACTTTCTCACTGAATATACTACGTACATGAGAAAGTATAACCAAATCGAAATTTTATGATTAGAATTGTAACTGAATGTTGTTGCTTTTCCGCATAATAGTGTATTTGTTTATTCCGTTTCAGCTGTAGGCTTGGTTTTACTCAATGGAGGCAGGTCAGTTTTGGCAGATCCATTTCCCGGCAATGATCAGCCAACGGACAATCTCATTACACAAACAGTGTATGGCTTCCTCGACTTTACCACAACCATCGCCAACACTGTCATGGTCTTCTCTCCTCAGAGCCAGCCAGCTGGTTAGCATTCACACTTTATTTACTAGTATTTCTTGATGGATTGAATCGTTTTCATCTTTAGATATTACTAAAACAATTGTTTACACCTTAAAAATCAATACATCGCTTATCGAGAGATATTTGCTTTGAGAAATGGTACAGGCTTTAGGTGTTAAACAATACAATTACGGCTATAGCTTGAAGTTGCTATGTTGTGGTATTTTTCTTAAATTTTGTACATTGTTTACATGGTACAAATCGTTTATACTTTTTTCAGAGATAGAAATCGTACCGACGCCCACCGTCAAGAAGGTAACAAAAACCGAAGCACCGAAAATCCACAAAATTTCCAGCGTTGTCGAAGTCAAGACCTCAGCTCCTCCTGTGATTCTTTCGTCTAAAGTTGAAGTCCGAGAAGCAAGTTCCACAGTTGTACATAATAAACCTCCGACTCACCAAAAAGAAAAGCAACATGGAAAAGATAATTCCAAGCAGGACGGAGGAAAGAAAGTATTGGCCAGTGGGAAATCTCAGCCCCCCAAAGCGAAAAATTTGGACATTCGTCAAGAAAAAGCGCCTGTGAGAAGTTCTGTTCACAGCAAAGTGGAAGTGAAATCCAAGGCTCATCCGATAGTTTCGTCCAAAGTCCAAGTGGTTTCCTCTGGTTCTTCTGAAGAGTCTAGCTTATTTGAAAACAATTTGGATAATTCAGAGTTCGAACTCTTGTCTAAACAACCGTCTGAATTGATCGAAGAAACATATAAGGTAATATATTTTTGTTAAGCTGTGGTGTCTATTGCATTCTTGATTGAATTGTTTTAACCAATTATAATCCTAAGATTTTACCTCTAAGAGTCGTATTTAGTAAGAGGTACTTAACTCGGTAAACTGAATATTAACATTAACTGAGTTTAATTTAAACTGGTTTAACTTCAACTTTTAAATTCGTCTTGTTATTCTCAATTCAACGCTAATTAGCTCCCGAGGCGCAACAAAGGGAGATAATTATCGCGAGGGGAATTATAGCACTTTACTCCCGAAGTACATACAATATTTTTCCTACAGACCGATAAAGTGGTTGTTATCGCACTCAAAATAGTACGAAAAACAACAGATTCCTCCACTTATTACTTTACCGCACTCGTTTTACTTTACCGCGTAAATATTTCTCTCAAATGCAGCAAAGTGCCACTTTGCGCACTAGCTGCACAAAAAACTATTATCTTCAGTAATTCAGTAGGGAGAAAATACACATTTTCATCCAATGCAAAGTTTTTATTTATAATAAATTAATAACCATAATTTTTAGCACTTTTAATAGCAGATATAAGAGATTCAATATTTAAAAAACAAATATGAATTGCAATTAAACTCAAATAGAAGGTTATTTAGATGCTTAAACAAGGCCGAAATAGCAGTGTCGCCAACCTGATTTCATCAACTTCACTACATTAGCCATTCATTCTCTACTATTTATAAAATAATTAAGTTGGTAATCCTTCTTTTTCTCCCTACTTTTTGAGGTGAGGGCAGGGCCGATTTAACTATAGGGGCACGATGAGCACGTGCCCAGGGGCGCAAGAGGTTTGGGGGCGCAACTCAAAAGGTAAGGAGGGGGGGGGNTTTTTTTTTTTTTTTTTTTTTTTTTTTTTTTAGGTTAACCTAAATTTAATTTCTTTTTATATTAAAAGAACACGGTCCAAAATAAGATAAAGGAACCCCTGCAGAATTTAAAAGTCATTAAAATAATTGAAGTGCAATGTATAAGTATAATATATTTGTAGTAGTAATTAGTTGTTTTTTTTGTTTTTTTAGATTTCCGAACTATTACCTACAAAAGCTAAATCAGGAGTGACTGGGCTTGTTACGAAACTAGGAGGAACTATAGTCAAAGAAGGAATTACCACTGTTCATGAAACTAGTGTAATTGGAACATACATATCTGGTAAATACGCCCAAATTTTGAAAAGTAGTTCTCACGTCGTGAACAAAGTTACACCAACTATACATAAGACCTTAAGTCATAATCACAAGACAAAATTAGCTTTGGAACCGAGTGTGTTAGAGGACAGTCTCCCACTGGAAGCTCTGTTCACGACTCCTCCTTCCCAGAATCTGGTACGTCAGTCCAGGCGCCCTGCTGTGTCTCCCCCTTTTAAGAATCGCCTTCAAAGGACATCTAGAGTTCAGCAGGAAATAACTACAGAACAAGTTCACCCAAAGAAATCCAGCAGTTCCAGGCCCGCCTTCAAGTAAGTTAAAAAAAAAAAATAAATATAAAAATATTTTAAATAATACAGAAAAATAATAATCATATCAACAATTGAATTTTATGGTTAAAAACAACATTCGGGATTTTTATTAAGGCTATTAATAATTTATGAATGTAATCTTTCTTGTCAGCCAACTCTCCTTAATGCTATTTATATCTCTTAAGCGCTATCTGTAGCTATCACTTAATTTGAGAAAAGAAGCTTAAAAGTCGATGACAGCCCAAAGTGAGTTCTAAATCCTAGCTCCTGATTTCCTGAAGCATCATATGCAAAGTTACATTTTTGGTGCCCTATTTTATTAGGAAGGATCAAATCTTTTTTGTTTCTGTCACCTTGTCGGTGGTCCAGTGTCAAAGGTCATTTCTTTAAAATTATTATCCTTAGCAGTGGCGTATCCAGAATAAATAAATTCCGCCTTTTTTTTTTTAATACATATTTTTTACATTCACCTCATATTCAATTTCACCTCAGAAATGCATAGAAGTGCTGTTTTGAGAGGTCATATTTCAAAATTTTCCGGGTGCCAGTAACCAACTACACGACGGAGAGGAGCTTTTCAGCTCTTAACAGAATAAAATAAGTGAATAGGTATATAATGCGTAATGACAGGCTAAACAGTTTACTGTTATTGTTATTATGCTCGCAAAGTGACCTAACTCTAGAAATTAACTATACCAATTTAATCGCTTGGTTTTCGTAAAATTTGTTTACGATAATCTTCGTTTTAGACCAAGCACATACATTTTTATAAAGAGTAACTTCTCTCAAAAAATGGATTTTTTTTGGAATTTACACGTATAGGTAATTCAAACTGAGGACAGTAGGGAGGTTATAAATCTGACATATTTGTTACTTTCTCAAATATAAAGATAAAATATTGTGAGATAAATATTCGATTTTGAGATTTGGATTTATTTACACGTTTGAGGTCCCCTGAGTCCAAAAATGTATGTCTGTCTGTCGTCTGTGCACGTGCGTGGAGGCTAAACTACTGGGCCGAGTTTGACAAAATTCGGCATACACGTTCAGAAAAATCACTCCCGAGGCGAAATCGAGAAATTAATTCAAGCTCTAAATTTGAGGGTGCTACCTCCCAAAAGCTCTTAAAAAAATAACCGATAACGGTTCCGACGATTTTGATTAAAATGGCTTTAAACGCGGACAGAGAGGGAGGCCGGGTTTGATTTCTCGCCGTGGTGAAGTTATTTTTATGATTATTTTTATAAACATTTTTTATGAACTCGTGTATGAGAGAGTTTGTCTGAGTGGTCTTTTTCACTTTTTTATAACATAAATTGCCTTAAAATATTAAATAAACAATTTTATAAAGAGTAACATTTTTAGAAAAATCAAACATAACCCCACTTTACTCTTGGTACTTTTTTTGAAAATTATAATTTTTGGGTGCAGTTTACATATAGTCCAGGAGATAGCGTGCAAAAAAGTGTCTGACTAACATCAAGCTAGAATTTTGTTTACAAGTCAATTTATAAGTATGCAATTTGTAATATGATGATTCTTTATTTCAAAACAAGCAAAAATTATTAGGTATAAAGAGTAACTTTTTTTCGCAAAGTGAAATGTTTTTGTCATTCACCACCTATAGGTAACTTGAACTGGGGACAAACTGTATAATTTACCCCATATGTTAATTATTACACTTCATTGTTTTTGTACGAGTGCAATACTTATCAAAAACGATTTAATATTTAACAATATAATTTTATATTATAAGCATATAAGTAGGTGTGGGGGGGGGGGGGCATCGTGTCTGGGTGCCCAGGGCGCAGTGAACGTCTAAAACGGGCCTGGAAATTTTATGACGGGNGGGGGGTGGGGGCAGTGACATTTTTGTTTGCCTAGTTGGCATGAACTTTTAAATTCAAAATCCTGACCTCTCATAGGCTCCCAACCCTAATTTTTTCGGATTTTCCCGTGCAGTCAAAAGTTACAACTGATAATGCGCAAACTTTAGATTAAGTGTTTTTTTCAGTAATGGTCCTACATTTGCAACAATTCAAATTTGAATTTGTACATAGATTTATGGGCTGGAATCGTAATAAAGTTCTAGGTACTCCATGGTGACCCTATCACAATAATGAGTGTAGGTCCTTAATAACTCGAGTGAACGGTGTGACTTCCTTAGAAGTACAAGTAAGCCTTGAAGCTACACTGTGTGTAAAATAAATCCAGGTTACCTAGAACTGCAGTATAATATCCATTTTTAAGATTTTATTCGAGTATTATAAAGTAACACTATATTATCTTTAGCTCTCCCATTATTTATCCTATTCAAAGCTTTTACAATTACTTGTATTAGATTTTGGGGCCGAAAGTAAATTTTATCGCAGGATGTAATATTAATGTACATTTTTGTTCAGGTCGGAACTGTGAAAAACACAAGATACATCACCGTCACTTCAACGTTAGAGAAGATTCTCATCGAACCGACGGATACTCCTCTCAACTCATCTGAACCGTTGTCCGAGAACATATTGACGACTAAACCCCAATACGACAAAGACGCCAGCATCGCCACTCTGCCTCCCATCGCAATAGCAGGAGACGAAACCCTTCCGTTGGAAACTATGACCGAAACATTCAGTACGAGTGAAATTTTACTAAAAACGCACTTACTACCTGTCGTCAGGGAAAGCAACACGACGACCATGACGTTGGTTCAAACCTACGAAGTGACTAAACTAGTGACCGCGACGAAAACCTTACCTCCCACGGAACTGTTCCAATTTATCCCTAGCAAAACTCTTAACGAATTCAATACGAGGTTAGATGAGGCCGGTTCGGAACTTCATCTCGAATTGGAATTCGGCGACAACAATAATAACGAAGACGAAGATGACGACGAACTGCCGATAGCGAGGGCGTTGCCGGGCCTGAGTAATCTGACCGAACAAATGCCGACTCTGTCACCTATTACTACGATGAATCCTCCCTTTAAAGACCAACAACAGTTGAGCCCCGAACAGCTTCAACAGCTGGCTTTCTTGAGACTCCTCAACCCGAACCAGGCACCGGTTTTGACATCTACACCCTTCTTACAAGTGCAGACGATATACGAGTCTCACGTTATTCCGTTCTTCAACGGATTAAGCACTGTTTTCAGCACGATATCTAGACCTGTGGGTACGGTGACTAACACACAGTATTTAACCAGTACTATACCCCAACTGCCTCAGATACCGAGCATTCCACTTCCTATCTTCCCCACTCAACAGATCCTACAACAACCGCAGATCACTTCGACCCCCATCATCACACAGACGCACGTTACGGCGACCGAATCTAAAGTACTCAAATTGACCTTCGGGGCTAAAACGGCTTACACTACGTTATACTCGACTAGAGTGGTCCCGACACAAGTTACGACCTACCTTACAGCACAAGTTCCCGTACAGCCCACTCAACAGTACCCTTCGTTTTTCCCACCTCCGTTCAACCCGTTCCAGTTTGTCGGTTAACAAACCGTCGTAATTTACAAATCAAAATTTATAAGAAAACCTTTTTTTAACGGTACTTAAATTAAGTATTTTAAAAATTGTAGGAGGGGGACAAAGGAAACGGTCGTTCTGAAAAATTAGAATGAAAAACATATAAAAATACAAATGCTCTTACCTCCAAGTTTGTCCGAGGCTGCCGGTTACGCCTAGAGGAACAGAAGTAGTATTTAAGCTACGTTAATTACGGATAAAATCAATTGTACGCAGACGGAAAGTGACCTCAAATGATAATTTAAAATCACTCTAAACTAGTAAACACTTGACCATGAAAATCAACTGCCATTTATCTTTAAGAAACTCATTTTTATTATAAATACAACCACATTTTTTTTTTTTTTTTTTTTTTTTTTTCTTTAGCCCTAATATAAAAATTAAATTACGACAAAAATGTATAAAAAATTATATTATAATGAGAAGCAGGTAAATATAAAAGTGTACCGAGCTTTGTCGAACAATAACACACCCGTCTAGACGGATTATTTTACTAAACGAGTTTTATTTACTTCTATGACGAGGGGTGAATATAATTACTACTCTTAATATTTAAGCATAAAGCACCACAATTACACTTCTTCCAATTACTGATACTTAATGTTACCATACTAAGAAATAATAATATATTTAAGTAAATAAATAAATTAATAACTAAAGTATAAAAGTAAGTGTGTTACCTCTTATTTAATTATAGACAAATGAAGGATAACTTCATAATTAAATTTCGGATAGTGGATATTTTAATTTAACAATCCTGAACTTTCAATCGGAATTTAAAATAGTAAGGACGATAAGAAAAAAAAATACCATTCAAAATGTTGAAATATTATGCTGCAGTGAGATTCACGATATTAATCGATATAGTTTGTCGGAGAAGAAGAATATTGAATTTAACATTATGCAGCAGGTAAATTAAATCCTGATGGTCTTTTAAGTTATATGTTTTATCGTTATTTTATTTCTTTAGGATAAGTCATGCAATATCAAACAACAACTTGATTTAAAAATTAATATAGAATTAACTAAAGATTGTTTTAAGAGCTAGAGTTAATTAAAATAGATTTTTTTTATATATATATGTAAAGTGGTAACTAAAGTATTAGCCAATAATAATCTATTATACAGAGTAAGATTCTGATTTTGATGCTATAGTGATTTCAAACATACAGACAAACCTTGACTTTGACTTGCCAATGTTCAACTTACAAAATCAAAATTATCGATAAAATAGAGTTACACATAATGTACTCGTATTTTTATTTTTTTTTTTAATCTGAGTCAATTATTTTAAGTTAGAATAAAATCAGCCTTTTTTTGTTACTGGAAAGACAGAGATTAAGTTGGGGGAACCTAAATTTGTAAGACCTGGTTTGTCAGTATAATATATAATATGTCAGATTTTTTTCCAAATGTAATTTGCAGAAGTTAACTCGAGTATTTCTTGCTTATTATTGTTATTTGTATTTATTTATTAATTTATTTTAATGTTTGTTAACGTGAGTATGCTCCAGTAACATAAGAACAACATGTGAACACAGCATCAATGTATTAAAGCAAAACAAGTCTTAACTAAACATTTTAAAATGTTAAAAAATTAAAAAAAAAAAAAAGTTTTATAATATAGTAATTATGTTATATATTTATTTCTGAAATGTGATCTATTGTAAACTATGTATTATTTGTATATTTTCTAAATTATAGATTTATTTTTACACGCTCTTTATTAATGTTATACCCGAATTTCAAAACTAAACACGTACGATGGAGCCTCGATTCGGACTAGACAAGTCCGAATTACCGATTTGTGAATATGCTGAATAACAATGCTGTGATGCTATTTTACTCGATTCTCTGGGATTTTAGATATTATTCATTAAAACGCGACTTTCGAGTATAAAACATCTCTTTACTTACACTAGGCGACTCAAACCCACTTGTCTTTATTACTCGGCGACTCGGAGCCTTGAATGTCTGTGTCGGGTATATCATCCGGTTAATACAGACCCGATTTTAGAGGTCTGAATTTTCGAGGCTCCACTGTACTCACATGTTAGAAAAATTGGATTCTTTTTTATGGATATACCCCGATGTGCAATCTTGCACCGTCTAGTGGTTCTGAACGACACCCCAAACATCGCTAGATAGAGTTGAAAAGTTTATTAGCACTAGAACCACAGCAGCAGTCATTTTGACTTCTTAGACCTACTTCAAATATTTCAAAAGAAAAATAAGTTACATTTATGCGATTTCATGACATAACTTGTTGTTAGCAAGATTTAACGATACCGAAATTTTCAAAATCTTATTCGTATATTATTTACGACTTTTGATACACCTTTAAAGACGGAATACTGTGATTTTGACGGCTACTAAAAATATACATTCGTTATTTCCTTTGAAGGCGAAATAACTAAATAATGCTGATGTAGCTTTGTTTAGGAGGTGAGATGGATTTCTTATCGTTAGTTTTGTGGTTCACTGATAAACCGTAAACGAATGGTTTCTGTTTTACTGTCAGTCTCCATGAGACAGGTCTCTCAGTTCTTCTCTCCTCTGTTCAAATCCTATAACAGTTCTTGTAGTGACGATGAAATAATTTGTTGTGAAGAACTGCTGCCAAAGCATAATTTACCTGATGAAGAAGAATATTCAGATCCTTCACTGTTCTCTTTAGATTGTTGCGCTAAAGAATTGACTTTTATTCCTGGGACTAGCAGAAAGAAAGACCAGTAAAAACAACGACACTAAGGCTAGTGACACACTTGGCCACCCAGGTAGCGCCACCCTGCCAGAATTCAACCTGCCACCCGGGTAGTGCCACCCTGCCAGAATTCAACCTGCCACACGACGTGGCGCCAACGAGTAAACTCCCAGTAAGAAAACACTAAAAAATTATTGATAATTTTGCCCAATTATTTTACTTATTGAATATTATACAATCGTTTCCCTATTTTCTCCTCGATGAAAATCGCTAGGGAAGCATAATACAAGTTTAAACTACGTACAAATTAAATAAAATTAGACGGAGAAATACTGCGGTCAAAATGACCGGTGGCCATCTTTAAGGTAGTTTTGATTTCTTGGGCATTCTAGTGCCGGTTAAAGTTTAACTATTATATTATTTTACACAGGAGATTTCTTGATCGATTGCAATATAACTGCAAATAATCAACGATAAATATAAATTGAGAGCAGTATATAAAATATAATAATGAAATGACGAGTAAAGTAGACACTACTGTTGCTACGGTGACACAAGACAAAACACTCCGTTCTCCTTCAACTCATTTTAAAATATCACTTTGTGCTAATAGAGGTAATGTAACGAAATCCAGAAAAATCAAGTTTAAAACAATTAAAATCATTGCATATTACTTAATAATTTGATACCGCAACAACACCATTGTGGGAAATATCTCGATGAATATGTCATGATTTTCCTGATGCTAAAGACTATTAATAAATTTAAAAATTAGTTAATTTTCATATTGTTATTTTATTAATTATGACTAGAGAGGTTGGTACAACAATAATCTCACCAGAATGTCATATTAAAACTCACAGAAGCATTTCGACATATAACATCATCTTCAGTGTGCGTGTTAACTTAGTAAGAGTGAATTCTGTACTATTAGTAATAAGAGTGAATTCTGTACTACTAGTAGGTAATAAGAGTGAATTCTGTACTATTAGTAAGAGTGCATTCTGTACTACTAGTAGGTAATAAGAGTGAATTCTGTACTATTAGTAATAAGAGTGGATTCTGTACTTTAGTAATAAGAGTGAATTCTGTACTATTAGTAATAAGAGTGAATTCTGTACACACTAAAGATGACATTATATGTCCAAACAGGTCTGTTACTTTCAAACTTTCAATATAAAATTGTGGCGACATTGTTGTCGTGTTACTTCACTTCCTAACAACCTCTCCAGTTACAATTATAAAGTGGTACCACTTCAGTCAGAAAGACTAATTATTTGTTAATTTTAACTATACAATCTTGAATTTATACCCATACTTCCCATAAAATATTATTCGGTTAAAGGATGGAGCCGGATTTATTTTTAACAATAATAAGTTATCTACAAGCCAATTTTTTTTTCTCTGTAATACATTTATTTTTATTCTAAAATTTTTACAAATATAATCAATCACCAGTTTAAAATCTAACTTACCTCTATCAGAATTGAATTCAAAATTCAGAATATCCAAAAAAAAAAAAAAAAAAAAAAAATCAACAATTCCATCCGAAATTAAATGCTACGATGGTAGTAGTTGAAAATAAGAGAGTATAGAAACTATATTACGATTTTAAGTAAAAGTCGAGAATATAGGACAGCGACATTTACATAGCTATACCAAGAGCAAACTTAAAAACAGGAATAATAATGATATGCTATGTTATTATTAATACGGAATATTCTTTTTAATATCTTTCAAGTTAAGTTTAATAACTTGTTCTTTTTTTAACCTTGATTAAAAAAACCCTTGTTAGATATATAATTTCTCCGAAAATCAATTAAATTTTCTAGTTTATATACAAGCTCTTTTAAGTGACGAAAGCTTATCAAGGGAAAATTTGGTTCTGATCTAGGAACGAACCTGAAAACCAAACAAACAAGCTTTGAAAGCTGTCATTCGCCTATCCGAGACCACATGGGGGAAACCGTTAACAAGTAAAAATTAAAGAGTAATCGCTTATTCTTTCTCTTGGTAGGTTCTGTTTCTATCGGTTAGCAATAAAGTATAGATATCGGATCTAAATTTTAAGATAAATCTGGGGTATCGGGATGATTAAAGAGGTCAAATGTAAAGTTTTAATTCAGATCAGAAGCACAACAGTCAGGTAATTAGTAACTTGAAGCAGATATTCCGATTAACACCGTTACCCTTGAGAACTGTAACACTATCTATAGACTGAACAATCTATATCGTTCTTATATTTATAAACTTGACTTCTGTAATCACTATTACTTAAAGTAATAATGTGCAAGGATGCAGAGGAATAGAGGCCAGGCACACTGCAGTTCTCGTAGTGATAGGAATCGTAGGTTCGGCTCCCGTCAGGTGCAATGTCCTATTAACAAGACACAGAACATTTACCTCCGGATGCCGGGTAAACACCGAAAGCGTCAAGGTCCTCTGGCAACCGACCCAAATCACTAATATGAGAAGCAGTCGAGCAAGTAACACGCTATCTAGGCACTCTTTTATTTAAAAAGGTAAACACGACAAACAAAAATTCTCCGAGGAAAATTACCAGTATAAAAAGAGAAAAAAATCATCCCATGTTGCCATGATACCTGATAATTTGGAACATTTTAATCTGTCCTTTTTCTCGTCCCACTTTGTATTAATTCAATTTCTTTTTATAAGTATAAAATTGATACAACATCATGAAGTAACAGGAATTTTCCCCAACTGACTGCTTAAAAACAAAATATTAATGCCCGGACTAATATTTTTTTGATTAGTTTTTCTTTAACTCTATTGGCTCTAAAATGTTGTGATGTTAGAATATCTGCTACAAGTTAAATACTTCAACCATATCCTATGCTAATTTAAAAATATATCAATGACTAGGCAGAATTAATATATATATATATATA